>CM040773.1:34043636-34185583 GCA_022829085.1 Abramis brama | reverse complement strand
AACACGCACTTATCACACTGTTATTTACATAATTCACTTCTGTTGGCGGTAAAGATGACCAGAATAGCCGACAGCCTGCCATGAACGTGAGATGACGTTTCACGGCCAAATCAAATAACCAATCGGAGGAGAGCCATTCTAGCCAATCAGAGGCGAAAAAGCCGGTACTTTCCCCTAACATCCTGGGGAAAAAAAATATCGCCTCCCACATCATGCAGAAATTTCTCGAAAATCACGTGATTTCGAGAAATCAATCGTCTTCTTCGTTGGGAAGATAGCATCCTAATGCTGCGGACAACGTACTGCCATCTTCTGGGGTAATAAACTCTTACACAAAAGCTTTTTATTCATTTAGCCTTCTTGTTGAACATCAACAGAAAAGGCATTCAAAACTGAAAGATCACACAATCACATCACATTCAACATAAACAATAAATTAAAGAAAATAAACGAGTAAATAAAAAGAAAAGGGAAAGTAGAATAAATGCGTTCTGTCTTATGTTGACAGACAGATTATAACTCCCCGCAATCACCACACTGAGGCAGACAACTAGTCCACTTCGTTTAATGGAACTGAAAGTGGCGTACCACTGAAAAGAGAATATCATAAAATAAACGAATGAATTTAAGTAGCCTATAGGCTGCAGAATAAGGAATTTAACACGTCTTGCTAGTATACAATGGGCACATGAAATAACAGTGCATAGGACTGCAAACATGGATGTGAAATAAACTTACAACTCAAAATGTAGTCTATACTGGATCGCTTCCAATTATTTCGAAATAATTGATTAACAATAAATACCGGTATTCGCAACATAGATAACGTAAGCGCGCGATAGTTAACGCACATGCACAGTACACATATGAAATCTTACTCTAAGCACAAAATACAACCAAACATAGTTGATTTATATCTTAACATAAATTTACATACCAACGATGGCCTAAGATGAAACCGCAATGAAGGACATCTATCTTCCATGCAGCAGAGTGACTTGACTTGGTAGAGTCCATGGCTTCTACTTCCTTCCTTTTCTTCTTCTTGTGATGTTTAACGGCGGTTGGCAAACCAGCTTATGGTGCATTACCGCCAACTACTGAACTGTTACTGGAGTGTGGAGCATCAATGATTAGAAAAATACAAAACTTTATATTCTTATATAATTTCTTGTTATTTTAAAAAAGAAAAGAAAAAAAAGTTTATTTACACCCTGGGAGAGCTGGGGCACTGATGACACCACTTTAACAGACCACAAATTATGCTAGGATTTTATTTATAGATTTTAGTGCAGTGTTTTAATTAAGATAGATGTTCTTTTCCAGAGATACTTGATTTTTGGGGTGAATGGTGGCCTCATCTGGTGGATAACAGACTTTCTTTTAAATCGTCCACAAAGAGTTCTCGTTAATGGTAAAGTTTCAAGGTCAGTAGGCCTACCGGTGTAAGTTGCTCGCGAAGATGACATCACGAGCGAGTCCATGTCGTTCGTCCGCCATATTGGACTGAACAGAAAGCGAAACTAAATTTTCATAGGTCACAAATTTGGTCACAGACCTGGATATTTTTTACTTATTTATTTTTTTTATTTTTATTTTTCAGGCTAATTGACAAACCCATTTACCTATGTCTATGCAAAAGAGTTTCACCTCACACTTTTAATTTTAATGCATTTAGACAGTAGGTGGCACTGTTGTATTACATTTCACAGAGCTGCCAAGTCAGTGTATAGACTGCATTCGTTTTTACTAGGTTTGTCTTAATAAATGCAGGGCCTGAATTTCGTTTTTTTAAACTGGGAGGGAATTCCACCGCTTACATGGGTCACATGGGGGGGGGGGGGGGGGGGGGGGGGGGGTAACTTTTGATGCATCGGTCTAATTTAATCATCTTCATTTATTAATATCTACCGATTTGTATGCATGAATTGTGCATTTCCAGTTCTCAAAACAGTTAATAACAAAACAAAAAAAACTTTATACAAAATACATCATGCTCTTCTTCGCTAACCGAACAATTCATTGTCTGTGGCTATGTTTGTGCGCGCGGGAAATATGCTGTGCATAACAATAGAAAACAAGGAGAAACGCGCAGTCACATGCTCAAACAATCAACAATGTCGCTCTAGATGTGTGAAAACCTATTTTTTACAGTCTATGGTAAAAACAAGTGGAAAGCGTGAGGGCTCTCCTTTCCACAAGCCCTTCCGTGGCGTCTGTCGTTGCTATGCAACCATGAACTGCACTTTCCATGATTACAAGTATCAGCAAAAGATTAATTGATTTCTAGCCCTTGCATTAGCTTTACTACTAGATATATTTATGGAGATGAAAAATAATAAGGCGCCCTGTACGCCCTGTATGATCAGCTGTTCGGCCGAACATTCAATGTTGTAACGCTGCAAGCTGATCAGTTGGTTCGTTGCTGCCGCACTCAGCTGGTAAGTCCCGCCCCTTCCGCTAACCCCACTGGACCTCTAGGTTGAAAAATCGTCAATGCAAGTGAATGGGAGAAAATAATTATTTTCTGGTCCCGTTTGAATTGTGCCATGAATGTGAACATGTGTTGTCTGTGAATTTTTTATATAATTTGTCGTGTAAAGAATGCTACAATTTAGCGGGAAGAAGTTTGATACGGTTAGACTTTGTGTGAGAGCACTTTGTGGACTACAACTCTTCGCTGCTTTCGACGCGTTTGAAACGTCAACACCGTTGCGGGAATGGTTTAAATTATGCGCAATCCCCACATTCCCGCACTGAAATTCAAGCCCTTAAATGGCAGCGGGATGTGTAACTCTAGCATATGGCGCATATGTCATATAAAGTTAGGCAAGGCCAAACAGCGTTATCCATGTTGTTGCGATTGCATCGCTAGAGTAAGCTAATAGTGAAACTGATAGCATTTTTCATTTAATTACAATATGAGGACTGAAGGTAGGCTATAAAAATCAGCGTTTCTGTGTAGGTGATGACAACCATCTTGACAGCAGCAATCAAAGCATCGCTAATTACGGTAGACCTTAATTTGAGATAGTAAATTTGTTCCTAATCAAAGGGAACACTCAACCACAGAACAGCTGGGTGAGTTTTGTATTGGCTTATTGGATACAGTAAATGAAGACTGTCAACTTCTTTTCAATACTATTTCATCACCCAAAACACTCCCACTCTCTGCTGTATATTCATAACTAAATATTTCAAAACCAACAACCAAGCCACATAAACAATGCCATTGGCACTAGTCTACATTGCAGACATGTCTCTTAATGCACATAACTTTTCACCTTTTTGCACAATCTTTAAAAAAATACTATTGTTGAAATTCTCAGATCAAGCAAACTTCAACGCACCCTTATCCACTACCTGCTCACGTTAGTGAACCGCACCAGGGCAAGCACACTTCGCAGTTCCTCTGGAAATGCATTCTAGTTCTCATTGTACATAAATTAATTTTGAAATTCACAATACATATTTTAGTCTACTTAAATACGTTGACAATTTGTCAGTTGCCGGCCTTTTGTACAAAGGTGGAACCGAAATAAATAAATTGTATTATAGTTATATAAAGTCCCTGCAGAAATGGTGCAAATTGAGTGCACTTGAGACAAATTTGCATAAAACTAAGGAATTATTGATTAGTAGAAACAAATGTGAATTCTCTGAAAAACTGGAACCCTTGATACTCAATGGATACCAGGTAGAAATGGTCAATAGTTTTAAATACTTGGGAACATTCCTAGATAGTAATTTGAGTTTTATTGGAAATGTGGATTATGTTTTTAAATGCAATGCAGAGATTGCATCTTATACGTGTTATGATTCATGTTTTGTGTTCCTCTTGTCTTGTGTGGACTTTATGTTATTTCCTGTTTTGTAGTCCTTTGTAGTTTTTCTTATTGATTAGTTCCTGATTGTTCCCAGGTGTGTCTTGTTTCCTCATTTCACATAAGTTTTTTTAAAGTGAACATAACATTATACTTATAGTTTACTATTTATATATTATTTTTGCACTTGCAGTGTACTCAATGTTCAAATGTAGATATCATTTTTTATACTTGAAAAATACCTTTAAACTGTACTTTAATTTTAAAAACATTTTATTAGCTTCATGCATCTTTTTATCAACTTGAATGTCGGTAAGTTTGATAAAGAAAGGCAACATTTTAAACAAAAAAGTTGAGAAAATCAAATGTTTGTAAAAGACTACGCCTTGATCAGAATGATGATCAAAACACAGGTGGAGTAGATCAAGTCCTGTACTAGAAGATGTGTCAGCGCCCCCTACCGTAAAACAGTGAAATCATGGATAGCTGGACTATTCAGTCAATGGTGGGGAAAGAGTAAATTTAGAATGTTACGACCCGTGAGGTCTGTGTGTGTTTTGTGTGTTGCTGTGGGTGTTTTCTGTCTCTCCTCTGCAGGTGTGTCTTGAGTTTGCCGCGGTGAGAATCCCGCAGCTGAAAAGGATCAGTGGCAATTAGTGGGGTGTATAAGTTGAGCCAGTGAAGTACTCTCGAGTCTCTCACTTTTCCTGGACGGCTCGCGTCAGGCTGTGTGAACTGCTGTGTGGATACTGTGTGGTTTGTAGCGCGATCTGCTGGGTGCTGATCTTAGCTTTTTCCCGCGCCGTCTGTCAAGTGACTCTGTGGAGGCAGCAGTCGGACCAGGGTTCCCGATCAGCTGGAAGTCGCATGGTGAGCGACGGGCAATCTCCGCGCGCGTTTCAGTAACGCGGTGGGAGCCGTGGAGACCGTATACTGTGTTGCACCTTTTCTATTGAGTTTTTTGTAGTTTAATTTACATGAGGCTGAAATAAATACATGAACTTGACACATGTTTTGAGTCATCCTGTTTTTCCACCCTGGGTATATCTGTTTGTTAGTCCCACAACTCTAGACAAGCCGGGGACGTAACAAGAATTAAAGTAAATTCTTATTTACATTATCAGTGGACTTGCCTACACAATTCAGATATGCATGTAAGTTTCATAAGACATATGAAAAACTATGTTAGAAAAAGTATATTTAATTGGCTACTCGATCAAAAGATTAACACAACTACAAGCCAAGTATACGTTGAATATTTAATTATACTTTTAAGTAGGCCTATATCTCGATCAAAAGATTGAGTACAAGTACAGGCCAAATATACTTGGACTTTTTACTCAGTATAAGTCAAATACACTTAAGTGTAATTAAGTATATTTCTGAGAAGTTCATAAAGTAATTTTTTGAGAAGTAGACTCAATAGACTGAAAGTATACTTTCTTATTTTTAGTTTAAAAGAAGTCTACTAATAGAACACTTGAATAAACTTCTTTTTCGTAAGGGATACTTCAGCCTTGTCTGTGACACTGGGCATCTGCTAGCAGCGTTGTTACTTTTAGATTAATAACTCCCCTAAACTGATAAAAACTAAAGAAAAGACAAACAACCATCGAAGATAGCTATTATTAAAATGACTTGGACGTTTGTGGACAGAAACAGGATGGTATATTTTTTAAAGGTACAGGATGTGAGGCCGCACAGTGAGGTGATGCTTCTTAGAAATAACCTCTGCTATACTCCGCTGGAAATAATGACTGAAACTAGCAAATTTTATATACATGATTATCTACACTTGTGCTTATATCACAGCCTGAGTATCCAGGGTCATAGATTTACAGAGAAATGCATATTACCTTTAATGTTAATGTAAATAATTCACACATATTGTATCCCTACAAGCGTTTTGAGCAATCACTGGATATGTGGGTACATTAATGTGGGTACATACAGTATATTATATTTTCTTATTTCACACTGACACAGTACAAGCTCACAGTATAGGCTATATGTATATCACTGTTTGATTTCTGATAATCTTTTATCTGTCAAACCTCAATGATGGGTCCAGCATTTTTAAAGATTTGTGTAGAGCAGAAGTCAAACTGTGAGCTTCATATGGGAATGGAAAAACACTCTTAAACCACACTGACACAGACACAAAACTGACACCTCAAACACACGCTATGGATGTAAATAAACAAGACCACAGAAGGTTTCACTTTTACTTACAAACTGGCTTTCAGTGCATGCATTTGGTCAGGGCTAAATTATGGGCCGGACCTTAGTCTGACAAAGGCATCCCAAAGCCTCAAGCTTTGTTTGTTAGGAGAGGTTTTTATAAATTATCTCAGAATATTTACATTTAAAGAGAAATGAGCCGTCTGTGTGGAAACAGGTTTTTTAAGCTTATGGGTAAAAATAAAACCTACAACAACAAAAACAAGTGCAGTTCCTGCACGTAAGAGTAATGTAACAAGTCTGGGTCTGTGCCATAAGGAACTCTCCATGGTTTCTGCTGGGGTCTCGTCGTCCTGCCTTCACCAGCCCTTTGCCATTACCTTGTCCTCCTCCAAAGCCTCCCATCACAAAGTGATGTCACCGTTATAGATGTGTTGTGTTATGTGTCTGCCTGATTTTTGGATTACTTGTTATTAAACTACATTTGGAACTCTATTCTTCTGTCTTCGTCTTCCTGCCTGCAAAACACGTCTGAGACAACCCATAATACCACTCTGAAATTCAGGCCCCAATGTAAGATCACACAGCAGTCCGATCATCCTCTAATGGCAACAGATGCATACTCCACATTATCTTCCTCTTTAACTTTCTGTGAAAAAAAAAAAAAAAAAGAGGATCATATAATATAAAATAATAGGGGGAGGGGGGGCAATCGATTTAAATAATACAGTGATTGGCTTTCGCCCAGCGTTGCAGAGGTTCTTGGTTCTAATCCACACTCATAGTTTTTTTTTTTTTTTTTTTTTCTCTCTCGATTATGTTTTTCAGTGGTTGTATATCAGGCAGGGACACGTTTGTGTGCATTTTGTTTTGTAATTTAACCGGAACGAATAGAGAGTCTCCACAATGGATTGAAGCGCTCGTCCAAGTGAAAACTGTGCGCGAGCCACAAACAAACACAGTATCCGACCGCGCCACTGATCACAGCGGCAACGAGCACTTTGATCACTTGATTTCAAAAACAACACATTTCAGCGCTAGATCGTCTCTTATTTGACAACGAACGAAATTAATGCTCTGGTAGTTAACTGGAGATGTTTTGTTTATTTGTAGGCTATTGGTACATTCGTGCCGCGAAATGTTTCAAAAGTGGTGGGGACAATATCGACCTTAGCAAAAAGTGGTGGGGACATGTCCCACCCGCCCCAATGTAGTTGGGTAAACCTTTATAGCGATGAATGAGAGACTACATTCAATATATTTTTTGTCTTCCAATTTGCTCAAAAATCAAAAGAAAATCTCCACATAGTGTTTTCACAACATTCCAAAAAGAGGAAAAAAAATATAGGGAAATTGATAACGGCCGTCAGAAGAGAGAAGTTTGTCAATTTGACCGTCACTCCAGACGGTGTATTAGCAACACTCTCACATCAGCAACAATAACTATTTTTTTTTTTTTTTTTTTTTACAATTTGATGCAAAGGTAATATAATACAAAGTATAGTGTTCTAAATTTACAAACATTTTTTATAAAAAAAACCCACTTTGCTGCATTTACGATACTGATAACCATTGAAACGCCATCACCTTCTGTGAAAAGGGTCCATTATGAATAAATTATCTTACCGATTTATGTGGTTTTCTTCTGTAGAATGTTGACTCGGCGTAAGTGATCTCATCTTTAAGAGCCTGGACTGTTTCTACAACAATGATACATGAATTAAACAACAAAACTTAATCATAACTATATCTGTTTCTTCAAATAATATATTGGGCCTGTTAAAATGTTACTGCACAAAATTAAATATGTTTAATGCTATGATTTTTAAAATGCAATTAATACATTTAATTTCACATTTATGAGTAAAACACACACACACATTTCTACATCTATCTTTAGGAAATTCATGACACAATGTTTTTATCATTAAATTTAGAAAGACATGCTTTGCAGATCATTTATAAATAAACCCAGATGAAATGTCTAAATGAACAGTTTTTTTCCCCAAAACTTGTCCAAATGGTGTCCTAACTTTCCAAATTAAGTTATCTGAACAAACTATTTTACATAAACAATGTTGTGCCAGTTCCCAGCATGCATTGCAGCTTTGAAAAATGATGTGGTAACTATTATTCTTTGAAAAAAAAAAAACTTTTTACTTGAAGCAAATTAGTTGAGTTAACTTAAAAAGTTGAGTGTATTAGGTTGACTTGTTTTTTATAGTTGCCTTGGCAAGAAGTTCAAGAAGTTCAAAAGAAAAGTATGTAAGTTGAATTTAATTGGAGCAAATAAGTTGAGTTAACTTAAAAAGTTGATCCCCTGGTTTCACCCCTTAATCTAGTCCCATGTTTGAGCTGTTTTAACTCAAAGCAACTTGCATTGACAAATATCTTAAATTATGTCAGTGCTGTTGTTTTGTCTCAAAATGAACACCAGTTATTTTTTATTTTTATTTTGAGGCATGTTTATAAAAGTTATTTACATGTCCTAATTGTACTAAGGCCTAATCCTGGATTAGACTAAGCCCTGTTTGTGAAACCAGGCCTGAATGTGATAGGTTGCCTTATTTGCTATTTTTTACAGTGTGGTGAAATGTATTTTTAATTGAAGTCAGTGAAAGATTACCAACTTAATGTTGTAGAAAAATGTATATTTTACTTTTTTTTTCATTACCTTTCTTAGACATTGTGTGGTTTTAAGAATTCGTTTCTCTTCTGGAATTTATGTATGTTTGTGCACCTGACATAAGCAAGACACACACAGTAAGACAAATGGTTAAGAACCTTTAACTCTTTAGGTATGGAAGATAATTTAGCCAAGGGGGGTTAGAGGGGTCATTCTATTCTAAATCAGCTAGATGTGGCCATGCTGGGTGAGTGGAAAACTACAGAGGAAAGACCTTGAAGAAGGAGTATAAGAAGGGAATTTCCTGGGCTGGGTGTCAGGTCTTGCTCACGTCACGGGGTAGCTGCTGTGATTTTGTGACTAAGCCTCTTGCAAGAGAATAAATATCATTTAAAATGCAATTTGATTCTTGGTGTCTCATATGCAGTGATGATGATTGTTTAATTATTGTTTTTGCCATTAAGAAAAAGCATCATTCATAGAAATAACACCAGCAGAGCACTGCAAGAATATGTGGTGAATAAAGTGTGGTAAAAATAATATATATTTAAATATTATTTGTTATACTTGTTTAAAATAAATGGGTAACACTTGCCTTCTTGGTTTATTTTTCTTTGTTTCCTGTAGATGTAGAAGATCCCGACTGCAGAAACAATCATCAGAGATCCAGCAACAGCAGAAGAGATCAACACTATGTACAATAAAGGTAGGCCTTGATCTGTAATAGACCAAATGAACCATTAGTGTGAATGAATCTGTCCCTTGGATCTTCAACAACACTATCAAACATCAGCACTGAATGACTTTATAATCAACTTTAATATAAACACCATCATACCTGCACATGTGTGACAGAGTGTGTTGATGTCCAGATGTGTGGTCTGGTTGCTGATGGGATTGTTCAGCACACAGCTGTAGGTGTTTTTATCCTGATATTCCACCTCCAGAGGTAGAGAGAGACTGATGCTGAGATCACACACACTGATGCTGGACAATACACTGATTCCTGCGTACCAGGAGAGAGTCGCATCACTCACATTCAACACTGATGAACACACCAATGAACAGTTTGATGATGATAAAGAAAATGAAGAGCAATTTGAAGATTCCCTGATGATGACAGGAACAGGCAGACGAGCTGGAAAACATGAGAGAATAAACACAGATATGGACAATGGTAGGGTACAAGTACGGGGCTAATTGTGTGCCGAGGTAATAGGCGCATTTGACTTTATTGGCACAACAATTCAGCTCGGTACTTTTCTTAACAACTGCTTCTAATCCTTGACATGATCGCCGACAGCAACGCAAAGTTGATTTTCTTTTCTGCTATCATACAATACGGGAGTAGTGAAAAGACATTTTTCTTATGGTTTGCCTTTAACCCTGTTGTACCCTGCCATCTCAAACATAAAAATGTTTAACCATGTTGTAATAAAAATTAGATACAAATTACATCTCTACTCACCATAGACAGAAACACTGAATATTTTTGATGTCAGTTTTTCTCCAATTATCTCTAGTTGATAAACTCCAGCATGTTCAGTTGTGGTGTTTGTGATGGTCAGAGATCCAGTTTGACTGTCCAGCTTCAGTCTGTCTCTGAATCTCCCATCAGGAACATCATCACATGTGGAGAAAATTTGGTTCTCTTTGCTGATTTCAGCTATTAGAGACTTTTCAGCTCCATATTTCCACTGAATATCTTCGTCTTCGTTTATATCACTGACATTAGAGTTTAGAGTAACAGAATCTCCCTCCATCACTGACACTGATTCACCAAACACACCTGATGAACATGAACAGGTTTTGTCACAGTTTAAGAATCTGTTGGCTTACAAAGCATTACATTAGCTTACGTTTGTACATTTTTAATGTGCACAGACCAGCAGCAGAGACATGGACCTATAGTGTATGAACAGCATATGTGAGTGAGAAAATACTTAAATCTTTACTGTGTCTTAAATATATATGCTGTAGAGCAAAATAAATGTGTGGAGTTACATAACCTGTTAATTAAACCTTGAGAGTACAAATTTAATTATGCTGGATATTTTTAATAACTTGATTTTTTAATATGGAATATGTCGATTTCTAGATAAAACAAGCTTCATAAAGTTGTATGTATAAAATGCTCATATAACTTACCAACCATAATCCACCAGCTCAAACAGAACAAAACAAACATGTGAAACATTTTCTCCAAATGAAATGAAAAGTTAGCACTCGAGCTGTTCATGTGGTGTGTGAATCCTCCCCCCGACAGAGTTTGACCCTCCTATGGCACATGCGCACACACTGTATCTGTGGTATAGTTGTATACTTATAGTATGTATAATATATAAATGCTTGTCTGGCCCTTATTAAGACTTTAACTTTTAGTAATGGAAAACATTCTTCAGTTTTATCATCTACCAGAGCTAGTGTTTGAAATGTTGTTGTTTTAAATATGTGAAAGTAGAAAAATGGAATGTTGTATTAATCTTCCTAAATTTCATTGTAAAATAATACATTTTTGATGTTAAAAATGGTTGTAACTCTCAACCTGTGTGTAATAGTAAAAAAAAAAAAAAAAAGACACCTCACATTACCCAGTCTAACTGAGGTGTGACACTAGCAGTTCATCTGAGTCAAACTGAAACTGCTGTGGTCGGTTTTCTTCAGAAACAAGGTTTGATATTCTGAATGGACAAACATCTCATTCGTTCCATGTGTGTTAGTTTGTAGGTGAAGGGTTTCTTCCTGTCCTGTTATGAACCTCACAGTCTGACTTTAATTGGAAAATAAAGTTAATCAACACTGATATTTAAAATCAGTTCAGAGGTCAAACAGGATTCTTATCCATCATGCATCATTGATAAAATAAACAGACTGACAGCTGATCATTGAACAACAACAAATAACACCAGTCTATGGTGTCTGTATTGTTCCAGAGACAACAAATAAAGATAAAAAGAATAGATGGTACTGGCGTCTTTATTCTATGTGGCACACAAAGCATGTCTCCATTACAACCTCTTCCTCTTCTTCTTCTTCTTCTTCAGTGAATTTTATTGGCAGCTTGCACCTCTTCCTCTAGGGAATGCACTTCATCTTATACACCACATTACTGCTACCTGCAGGCTTAAATCAGTACTCATCACAATAGATACTCATTACAGTGTCAATTTAACATTAAAAAATTATACATAAAAAGTATTTTTTTTAATCATTTTCTTTTTCTACAATATTTTTTTTGCTCTCTCTGACATTTTTTGATTGCACTTTTTGTTTTCTCTCTACTCACACGTTTTTTTCTTTGTTCTTCTTGTTTCAAGCAGAGCAGGGCTGGTGTAACGTTTCTATTGGGCCCCTTTTATAGATTGACAGTTCTTCCTAGCCAATAATCATGTGAGGAGTGACGTCACTACTGCACGACTTTGGCTTCCTGCGCAGTGATCACAAAGTCACTTTGAGACAAGCCTCCAAGGTTAAAAATAAAGCGTAACACTGCAGTATGCAGGGAAGGAGAGGAGACGCCGTTTTATGTAATGGATTTCAATGGAAGAGAGGCAGTGCTACGCTAAATAAACTGCTTTTGTGGAAAACCAGCTGATCATTTAATAAATCAACATTCTCTAGGCTAATCTTCAATGTTTGCCAATAAACCAGGAATTGATCTTTTTTTAGAGTTTACACTGGGGAAAAAATGCTATTTTATAAGACAAGTCATGGACAATTGTTCAGTTTCCTGCACTTCTCATTCATGTCATCCAAAAACAAATAATTCCCTATTATATAGTATGCGGAAAACAGTATGTCAAATGCATAATCTGTGTCCCAGTTCAGAGGCTGTATCCTTTGAACGCCTGAGCCCCCTCTCCCCGAAGCTTCAAATATTCGATGTTCATTTAGCCTACCGAAGCTTCGAAGCTCAAAAAATGGTATTCGGACCAGCCCTAGGGGCGGCACAATTGTTTTTCGCCTAGAGCGGCAGAAGTGCACTCGCCAGCCCTGCTCAAAGGTAAAACCAAGTTTTGATAAATGGGATGGTAGCCTATGGAGGATTGTTCTTGTCGCCTAGCAACTGTGACAGCTGCTGTTGATGAGTGACAGTAACATTTGTCCTGGACTTTTTTAAAAGTAATATTAAACTGTCTGAATACAAAACAGGGTACACAAACTGTCTAAATATGTTCACCTTGGTCCATTTATATAATAAAGAGTATAAACTATAAATAATTGCATCTTAGTAAGATATGTCAACTGCTTAATTTTTTATTTTTTTTTACATTTGTATCATTAGATATTAGAGTAAGTTAAAACCCAACACTTACATTTTAAAAGTGTAATTTGGCAAAAAAAAAAAAAAAAAAAAAAAAACTGTCGTCACTGGCGCGCAATGAATTCTGGGGTAGGCAAGGCCATGAAGGATCCATTTGTTGTATTCTTCATTTTACGGTAAAGAAGGATGCAATTGGAGGAGTCTTCAAATTGGGACATCCTTCGTTGCGCCGCGGTGATACAAACGGCCTTCAAATGCAGAATCTGAATTGGGACACAGTGATAGTATTTGAAAAACAGTAGGCCAAAAGTCCCCGCATGACCTACTACTTCCAGCAAGATTCTGAGGTGTGCATGTGATAGACACTTGTCTATCCCATGACATGGCCTCATGGGATACAAAAATGGAGTTAATGGAGGTGACACAACTGACACTGGTAGATCACATGATAATGACAACTTTAGCCAAATTTAGCATATTCATACCATACACTACAGAATGTACTTATTCGAATGTACAGTCACAAATTAAGTTCAAGTTCAAATGCATACCTAGACAGAAAATAATGACATCAAAAGTGGAAAAGGTTGTTAAAAAATGTACATTTACACACAAACTAACCACTAATCGCAGCTTTCAAATGCCATTATTTTTAGCTCAACTGTCAGGGACTGGAAAGCAGGATTGTCAACCAAGTCAACATTGTGCAATTAACAGAATACTCCGCTTTTTTATAATAGTATATTTATTAGTTTTTGTGCTGAATTCGTATCACAACACAATTATCAGTCAAATCATAACTCAATGTTAGCTTAGTTCACTTATATAGCAAACAAAAATAATTAAGCTGCATGCAAACAAACACACATTTGAGCTGATGAGATAATCTGATCTGTTTTAGTAGTAGTCAGTTTATTCATCCTCGTAGGGAAAGTAAGTTTGCAGCATACTAACACAGACATTTTAACAATCACAGTTGGCATATACAAACAATAATTAATACTTTAAGGCAAATAAATCTATTTTAGAATAGCCAGACGGTCAGACCACCTGACCATCAGTAATAAAAGATGGGGGATAAAAGATAGTTTGGATCTGTTTTTCACGCATGGGAACACAGTACCATCGGCCAGATGACAGTAATTTAAAAGCATAAGATAAGGGATGCCTTTTATTATTCACAATGATGTTAGCTTTATTCAGCTCTCTAGCTGTCCAGTCACAATAGCAGCCACACAAACAGCAACATAAATAGCAATAACACCAGCACATATTGCTCTTTCAGCATCTGGAGACAGACCCGAAGCTGTGAGGACAGTCATTATTACAAGAGATTCATTATTTACAGATATTTAGACCGATAATTACGCCTTTTTACTTCAGTGTAAAAAAAAAAAAAAAAAAAAAAAAAACACCTTCAGCATTAATGATATTGAGTGAAATGGCGCCATCTGGAGGAAACTAAGATAAATGACAGTCACAATGAAACTGATCCCCGATATGGCTGCAGTCAAAATCACAGGCTACTTCCCTATAGGCGAACAACATAATGTCACAAAAGAAGTCTGAATTCACAGTAGCTACACACACTCATACTGTATAGAACATACTTTTTTAGAAAAAGGTTCTAAAAAGGTCCAAAATTGGTCCAGTCAGACCTGAACGTCAACGTTTTAATCACGTGTACATCACAAACAAGAACACATTATTTGTGGACATAAGCAAAAAAGAAGCATGTTCCGATTTAGCACAACATTTTATTGATCTTGAACAGCCAAAATTTCTCTTTATTTTTTTCAATGTTTAACATTTCTTAACCAAACTAAAATACCAATTACAAAATACTGAATTATTGTATAAAGGGATAGTTCACCCAAAAATGAAAATTCTGTCATTTACTCACCCTCATGTTTCAAACCTGTATGAGTTTCTTTCTTCTGCTCAACACAAAAGAAGATAGTTTGAAGAATGTTTGTAACCAAGCAAATAGAGCAACCATTGACTACCATTATTGAAGAAAAAATTATTATGGTAGTTAATGGGAAGCGACATCTGCTTGGTTACAAACATTCTCAATAAGATCAAGATCAATAAAATCCAACATCCAAATCTCAAACCTTTTATCCTGTTACAGTTTACATACATTTTACAAAATAAGGTGGATACGATGTATATGATTACAAAAACAATTCATCATATTTCTCAGGACCATCATAACGTACTGTTCTACCAATTGGTAATTTCAAAACCTTGGACCTCACTGCATATACATTTAGTAATAAAATAGAACTATAGAATTAGTTTTAGTTTTATATATAAACAACAGCATAAACTACATATAAAAATGGCAGAGAGGAGAGTGAGCCAATCAGCAGTTGGGGGTGTGTCCACTCATGATGGAGGAGAGTAAGCCAATCAGAAGTTGGGGGCATGTCCACTCATGATGGATGAGAGTGAGCCAATCAGCAGTTGGGGGTGTGTCCACTCATGATGGGGGAGGAGAGAGAATGAGCAAAAGGGAGATTTGAGGAAAGACTGTAGAAAGAGAGATGGCTGAGTGGCATTACAAAAGAGAAAAGCTCAGAGGAATATCACAAAAAAGAGCTATGGTGAGGCAAGAGCTTTAGGACCCGTTTTAATATTAGAAAAGCTTTCCAGGTCTGGAGAGACCTAAACAGGGGTTGCAGTCATGCAGTTGCATTCTCTCTGCTCCATCTGTGAGTAAAACTTATGAATATGAGTCTACAAACCTATATGTCTATTTCTAATATTTACCTTTCTGGATCCTGAAACAGGCAATCACACAACCAGCCGCAAAGAAAACACCAATTACTATTCCTGCTACAGCAGCTGGAGACACACCTGGATCTAGAACAGCTAAAGACAGAGAGTCATTATTTCTAAAAAGAGTAACTGATATTACTGGTCTCTTTGATTTTTCTTCTTTGTCATCAGTTATATGATATTGTATGATTAATAGCTCCATCTGGTGGGCTTTTAAGCAACAGCAGCTAAAACAGCATCAGAAGCAACAGGAAAAATTGACTTAAAGGGATAATTTAATTTAAAAGATAGATCACTTTGAAATTAAATTCTGGTATGTTTTAGCTTACCTCAAGGGCATCCAAGATGTAGGTGTCTTTGTGTCCGCAGTAGTTTCAATTTGATATTTTTAAGTCAAACCGTTCTTGTCTGACAGTCATATAATGCAGGTCTATGGTCACCACCTCAAAGAGCATGCAAAGAGAAGTCCAAATTATTCCCCATCGTAAGTACACATTGATGGCCTAAGACACGAAACGAACGAGAAAACGAACAGTATTTATATAGTTTTTACCTCTTGTACACAACCACATCCAAGTGATCTGAGGGCGTGGGCGCTTCCTGTTGTGTGACGTGTGTGCGCGTTCTGGCTTAGTCTGTGCAAGTGCCGGAAAGTGTACAAGAGGTAAAAATATATAAACACGACTACACAAAAGGAGTTTTCCTTTTCTGAACCGTTTTCGAAAGGGAACTGAACTGAACAGATCATAAAGATTGTAGTTACAGAAATATGTCTGTATTCATAATAAATGTAAACAAACAGCAGAACACATTCAGATAAACATACAGGAGTCAAGAAATAATAGATAATATAACTCTTCACAGTAAAGTCTGTTGATTGACTTAATAATACTCACGAGTGACATTGAATCTCTTTATGATGCTGCTGTTTATCTCCAGTTTATAGAGTCCAGCATCTGTGATTTTGATGTCTGTGATGGTCAGAGATCCAGTGTAATGATTCACCTTCAGTCTGTCACTGAATCTCTCTGTACACTGATCATCTGTACAGATCTTACACTGATCTGTGATTTCAGCGATGAGAATGTCATTATAATACCATGTCATCACATCATTTGGGTTGTTTATTACACCAGGATCTAAAGTGACAGATTTTCCCTCCTTGACTGATATCGTCTTTATTTCATCTTGTTCAGCAGCCAAAACACCTGAAACACAAACCAACAGATGATTAGAAGATCTTTTATTGAAAACAATCTGCTTTCCCTCCCCTGATCCAGTAATATCCCCCAAATATGCTGCTTCAAATTATTTTGACTGTTTCTCTGAAATATTAATATAGTTTCATAATAAATGGTTGGGACTAAATTTGACATGCTTTAGTTTGTCACATCAACATCACAAACATGTAGCCTATAAAACTTTAACAATTTCATTCTAAACCCTCAGAAACTTAAAACAGCAATAACTAAAAAAATCCCTAAAACTCAATTAAATTCAAACTGCGTCACATTCCGACTGCATGCTTTCTGTTTCATTATCATTAGCTGGAAAAGACATTGTAACAAATACATGCACTTACTGTACCAGTCACGAATGCACACACTGAGAGCCAAATAAAGACCCTCATTTTACCATAGAGTCACAGAATGCTGATTCTGTGGAAATAAAAGCTTTTGCCTGCGTAAATACACAATTAAAATTGCGTTCTTCTATATAAGAGCAAATTGAAAGCCGTTTAGGTCTAGTTGTGTCTGTAACTGATGTGCCCAGGTAAAATTCCCATCTTCTTGCCCCACCTTTTTTTTTTTTTTAACAAGGGGATTCCAGAAAGCAGGTTATGCAACATACCCAGGTAATTTTACTCAGAGTATAAGTGGATAACCTCCACTTTCGGTTTCAATAACTGATGTATAACTTTCAGGGTATGTCAGTATAGCAATAGTAACTTAATTTCTGAACATAACCTGCTCCGGAACAGCAGTTTACCTATTGATGAGGCTCCAGTGGGCGTGACAGACATATTATTTAGATATATTATTGCTAGCCGCTCTGAAATTGCCTACCCTACCTTAAAATCCCCCAACACGGCACCACCCCGCAATATCAAGCCTCGCCCCCAGCTCCCCCAATAATTATGTTCCCTTGGATATGGTTGCTAATGCAGTTATAAGGTATGTTTTTTGACTGACAGGGTACCTAAGCAGTGTTCACTGCTCCATACTCCCTGAGCACAGGATATCTGTTGAAGTGGACTTCGCTGACTATAATCGCTCATTTGAAACTCCCTATCATCAAAGAAAGGCAACGACAATGTCATATAACATAAATATTGAAATTTACTTTAAAATGTAACATAACAAAACATATAATATCAAACAAACATTTTGTCCTATCTGATAAATATAATTAAAATATGTTCATTGCATAGACTTCTTGTATATTTAATTGACTATTGCAGTAGACTATTAACAGATTTGAAGCTGTACTGTAACTGTCATTCATTATGAAAATACATTTTGATTTGGTTAACTATGTGTAAATGTGTTCTTACCCGGATAGATCGGTTTTGCGACTTTACCCGGTCATGCGATGATCACTGTGACATCACACCATTCTCATACTGTAATGATACTCAGAGTGTGTGAGCAATACATTAGCTCATTGTGAATTCAATATGTTGAGCAGGTTGAGAGGAGGCAGGTCAAATGTTGGTCACCGGGGAGGACATTATACTTCTGTTTCTCAACACTGGAAAAACACGGCTACTGCAGGATTCGTTAACAAACCGTTTGTGCTGTACAGTTGTGGTCTGGAATCACATGGCTCCAATAATCAAACCAGTAAATAAAATGATTGCATTGACATTTCACCATCTAGGTTAACTATAGACCCGATAGTCCGGTTATGAGTAACCCACTTCTATCCAATATAAACCTTGAATTTGGTTACATGTCGTTTTTGCCAAAATAACTTGCAAGATGTATGATATCCCATCATGTAAGCAAATTGGTTTCATTTCTTCACTCGTTTCATTTCTTTGTTATCTAATTGATGACTAGTCTATTCTTGGGCTATGGTTTAGACGTCCATTACATTTTCACTGACAGCCCAAATTTTGCCTTTTTTTAGCCTAGACGTCTAGGCTGTGTTTGGGCGGCTATTAGATGTCTTTTAAACGCAAAATTGCTTGCTGGGTCTCTGTGGGTGTTTCTCAAACGTAAGGCTGCATATCTCGGCTGCCACGTCATCAAACGTTGCTGCAGGCTGTCTCAATTTGAAGGATCCTTGAAAGGCAGCCTTCTTTTCGTGTCCTTCATTAGGCCTGTTTTGAAGGATGCATCTAATGTATCCTTCGCACCTTCAATCACCCACAATCCTAAAATAAACTGAGGGAAAACAAGTCTGTCTTTACTGAGCTTGTAAAGTTTATTATGAAATATAAGACAAAAATAATGTTTTTGGACATGAAAGCATATATGTTATCTTTTGTTTTGCTGTAAATTAATCACTAACACTAAACTGACAATAATGTAAGACACTGTGAGACAGCACATGGTTATCGTTCACTGTATTGCATTAATAAAAAGCCAGTTAATGTAAAGATTTTTAATGCAAAGGAGTTGTCAAAAATTAAGTATTTTTAAACCGTGAACGTGTGGGCAGGAATGTGTGAAATAGCTCTAACTAGACCTTCTCATTCTTGCATTTAATTGTTACATGTAATACAAACATCTAACATAATTCATGAGTTGAACAGCTAGTTAGCTTGAGTAAAGGTCAAAAGTTTAGAGTGTGGAATGTACATAAGTTATTCAGTTATTTCTGATTAAACTGAAATCATGACAAATTCACATCTTTCAGTCAGGTGAATAAGATCTCTTTAATGGCATCTACTACATGAACAGGGGTCTTTAACCCTTAAACAGGCAAGAGTAGAAAATGATAAGCAACAAATAATTTCATGTCATTTTATATCATCTGGACTTAAGTAAATCATATCCAAAATAATTTTTGAAAAATGTTATGTATTTTGGATTTTATGAGTTGTGAGTCCCAGATCACATTGCCTGTTTAGGGTATAAAAAAAGGACCAAATCTATAACTGTAACTGCCATTGCATGTTTAAAACAATTATATCCTATACTTCAACTCATATAATGTTGACATATTATATATCATTGGAAAGTTTACAAACTCAAGATTCAGCCTGTGAAAACCGTTTTGAAATTGGACCCTGTGTTACCATAAAAATGGTACTTTAAATTATTTTAGCGAGTTCCTTATAGTGGGTGGTGTCAGGTTTCTTATTACAAAATTTATTTTAACTGCTTTATAATAATAAAAAAAACTTTTCTAATCTTGACAAAACACATATCGTCGGAAAGGTCTGAGACTGTGTTGAGACTAAAAATAAATTAATTTGTTACAAAAAACACCCAGTGGCTATTTTTGGTACAGCTCCTAAAGCATTCTTGAATTAAAACCATCAAAGTTTGTTTAGTGCAATATTACATAATTCTCTAAAAGGGGGATGACAGGTTTGTAATATTGATGTTGTTTTTTATTTGCAGCAAAAAATTGTTCATTGGTCCATTTTTCTTGCATTTTTAGCATGGGCAGTTCTTAGTCAATCATTGTCACTAACATTTTCCAAGGGTATACAAATAAACAAGAGATTCTCAGAAATAAAAAAAAATGAACATTTAGATTATTCTGATTATTTTGATTAAATATAAAATATAAGCATATACTCAAGACAGACAGGCAGTATCAGCCTGTAAATTTTATTATTTGTAAAAAAAGTAGGGTTAATCCCTTTTTTATACCCAAAAGTGGCAATGTGACTCAGGTGTAACATATATTTCAAAACGTGCTAAATAACAACATGAATAACATTTTTATAAATTTTCTTTTTCAGCACCTTAAGACAATGTTCATAATTAATGTTAGCAGTGTATTATTGTTTCAAAAGAAAAATAAGTTTAATATATATTTACTTATCTCAAAATCTGAATGTCCTGCACCACTGGCAGCCATGTTGGATTAAGGTCAGGCTGACTAATTAATCACAATTTTTTTTAAACAAATCATGTGACCAGCATACTCAAGACAGACCAGGCTGTGATAAATGATAAAAGGATTTGATGAAAAAAAATCATTCTTATGCCCCAAAAAAGACGACAAAAACTATTTTACACCCAGATCACATTGCCAGTTTTAGGGTTAAAGTTAATTTCCATTTTAAGAAAATAGCATACAGGCTCAATACAGCTCTTTTTCTAATATAAAATTCACATATATAGGCACCATGATATTTGCAAATCCTATTGATCTTTTCAGCAGGAACTATACAGTGTTACTCCTCACATGAAAATACAAAACTTGGCAGTAAAAAAATAAATAAAAATAAATAAATAAATATATATATATATATATATATATATATATATTACAAGTAAACAAACTGAATGTGCTTAAAATGCCATTCATATGCTTAACACTATTGAAATGCTTGCGCAGCAGCCAGCATCAGTTATATAATATATCTAACAATAAATTACTAAATCTCGTAATGTAGCTGCTTCAATTCACAATTGAAGTCTGTCAGTGCAGTTTGTACAGGTTCAGTTCCTGATATTCAGAGTTTGATCAAGGACACAATGGTGATGTTTCATGGATCAAACCTTGCTTTATTTGAACCAACTAAGTTATGAATGAACATTCAAAATGTCCAGTTATTTTAATTCCTTAAAGACATTTTTCTTGGTTGAGCAATTGTTAATGGAACATTACATTTTATCATTCAAACATTATGGGAATGCTGCTTCAGAATGTTCTGTCTTAGTTTCTTCATGTAGTCACAGATAAAAAGCACATATAAAAAAAAAAATCACACTGGATTATTGCTATTCATGGCAAAAGGAATGTTTGGAAATGTAACTGATATTTCCTACTGACACAATACAGCAAAAGATATATATATATATATATATATATATATATATATATATATATATATTGCATATGTTCTAAAGTTTTGTTCTGAATACATGTAATGGACCAAAATCCAGCGTTTCTGTGATTTTACACAAGAGAAAAAAGATAAAAAAATAAAGTAATTTCAATAAATATTGGACTGCAATTGGCTCTATCACTCTCTCACACCTATAGCTGGTGGGTGTGTGTGTGTGTGTGCGCGTACTGGCGCAGTTGTACTGTGTCTGCCGTAGCATCATCTAAGTGTGCACCACTGGTGGTGGTTGAGGAGATGATTGTAAAGCACTTTGGGTCTACAGTAGTACATATGAAAGCGCTATATCAAAACGCTATTAGTTATGCAGTAAGTAGGAAACAGTATTCTAAAGTCTTACCGTGATTTAATAACCCGCATATTGATAGTGGCTTCCTGATGCTTACAAATTATATAATTACCCAACTATACAATTGCGAGAGAATGCATAAGCATAATGTTTTCCTCTCATCTCATATTTTTTACATTATCTTGTCTCTACTGGGGTTTGGTAGAACGCATCATTCAATTTCCAAAAATGGTATTCAACTTCAGGCACATCCCTGTTCTCCATAGGAACCTTTTCATAGTTCCTAGAACTATTGGCGGAAGTACCGGTTTTTGGCATGTTTGTACAGCAGGAACTTGGAATGATTTTAGTTCTAGAAAATAATTTAGCTCCTACTTAGGGTCTAAACCAGCACTATAGGATCTATCTGTGACGTTAGTGTACACTGATTGGCCGAACGCACGCGAAATACATATTATAGCCCATGTTCTCGGGTTCTCAGCACCATCACAACGTAAAAATAAAAGTCACAACGACAAGGCAAGGCAAGGCAAGGCAAGGCAAGGCAAGGCAAGTTTATTTATATAGCACATTTCATACACAATGGCAATTCAAAGTGCTTTACATAGAAGAAATAAAAATAATAAAAATAAATAAGAATAATTAAAACAGTTTAGAAAAATAAAAAATAAAATACAGTATAGTACAGTCGGACGAACAGTGGCACAGTGCTCATTCAGTAAATGCATAGTTAAACAGATGTGTTTTGAGTCTGGATTTGAAAGTGACTACAGTAGGAGCACGTCTGATCTCCTCTGGAAGCTGGTTCCAGCTGCGCTGGCATAATAGCTAAAAGCGGACTCGCCATGCTTAGAGTGAACCCTTGGTATTTCTAG
The DNA here is from genome assembly GCA_022829085.1 of Abramis brama. Taxonomy (NCBI): domain Eukaryota; kingdom Metazoa; phylum Chordata; class Actinopteri; order Cypriniformes; family Leuciscidae; genus Abramis; species Abramis brama. The sequence continues at coordinate 34,162,706 of CM040773.1, read as the reverse complement.
CTGATATGATCCTAGTGATCTGAGTGATCTGTTGGGTTTATATTCAATGAGCATTATCTGCAATGTATTGAGGTCCTAGGCCATTGAGTGATTTATATACCAGTAATAATACTTTAAAATCAATCCTAAATTTAACTGGGAGCCAGTGTAAAGACCTGAGGACTGGCGTGATATGTTCATATTTTCTGGTTCTGCTCAGAATCCTGGCGGCAGCGTTCTGTATGAGCTGCAACTGTCTTATGGTCTTTTTGGGAAGGCCAGTGAGGAGTCCATTACAATAATCCACCCTGCTGGTGATGAAAGCATGCACAAGTTTCTCTAAGTCTTGTCTGGAAACAAAGCATCTAATTCTTGCAATATTTTTCAGATGATAGTATGCTGATTTAGTTATTGCTTTGACATGACTACTGAAACTAAGGTCTGACTCTAGTGTCACACCAAGATTCCTGACTTGATGTTTAGTTGTTTGACCCCTAGAGTGAAGGTATGCGTTCACCTTGAGAACTTCATCTTTGTTTCTAAATGCAATGACTTCAGTTTTGTCTTTGTTTAACTGAAGAAAGTTTTGACACATCCAACTGTTGACTTCGTCAATGCATTGGCACAGGGAGTCAATGGGGCTGTAATCGTTAGGCGATAGGGCTAAGTAGAGCTGTGTGTCGTCTGCATTGCTTTGGTAAGATATTTGGTTCTTTCTCATTATTTGGCTCATTGGGAGCATATACAGGTTGAACAGGAGTGGCGCAAGAATTGAGCCTTGAGGGACTCCGCATGTCATGGATGTCCACTCAGACTTATGATCTCCTATACTCACATAATAACCTCTCCCATCAAAGTATGACCTGAACCATTTTAGGACTATCCCAGAAAGCCCCACCCAGTTTTCCAGCCTGTCAAGAAGTATGTTATGATGGACAGTGTCAAATGCAGCACTAAGGTCAAGTAGTACTAGCACTGATAATTTGCCTGAATCAGTATTTAAGCGAATATCGTTTATTATCTTTATGAGCGCTGTCTCTGTGCTGTGGTGCGGTCGGAAACCAGATTGAAAATTGTCAAAGTATCCATTCAAGCATAAGAATTTGTTCAGCTGATTGAAGACAACTTTTTCAATGATCTTGCCTATGAAAGGAAGATTTGAGATCGGCCTGCTTAATATGGTCTTATCCAGATTGCTCTTTTTCAGGAGGGGCTTGACAACTGCAGTTTTCAGGGAGTTTGGAAAACTCCCAGAGAGAAGTGAGGCATTTACCACTTCTAGGAGATCTGCTTCTAAACTGTTTAACACACTTTTGAAAAATGATGTGGGAAGTGTGTCAAGAGCGCATGTTGATGTTTTAAGGTGCTGTACAGTTTCTTCCAAAATTTTGCCATCAATTTCTTTGAAGTCAGACATAGTAACTACTTTCTCAGGTGGTTTGATCTGTCTGACCCCAGGGCAATTCAAGGATGTGCTGATCACCTTTCTGATATTACTGATTTTCTCAGAAAAGAAAGAAGCAAACTCACTGCACTTGTTCTCTGAGAGCATTCCACTGGGAATCTGGCTTGGGGGGTTTGTCAGTCTCTCTACAGTAGCAAAAAGAGTGCGTGTGTTGTTTAAATTACTGTTTATAATATTTGAGAAGAAAGTCTGTCTAGCTTTGCCTAGTTCCATATTGAAAGCATGAAGGCTGTCTTTGTAGATGTCTTTTCATAATTTGCACTGCTGTTGAGTTTCTCCAAGGTGCTTTTTGTCTGCCACTCTTCTTTCTGACTTTAACAGGAGCAATATCATCAATTACACTTTTAACTTTTGAGTTAAAAGAATCAAGGAGAAAATCAACAGAGTCTGCAGATATGCTTGGTGTTAAGGATATAGCCTTCATAAATAGTACACTAGTGTTCTCATTTAAGCATCTCTTATTGACAGACACAGATCTAGCTTCAGTGGCAGGAGAGATCAATATATCAAAGAAAATACAGAAATGATCAGACAGTGCTACATCCTTAATAACAATCAATGAAATGTTTAGACCCTTAGTGATAAGTAAATCTAGAGTGTGTCCACGATTGTGTGTGGGTCCATGTACATGCTGAGTCAGATCAAAATTTTTTAAAACACTTTTGATTTCTTTTGCCATATTGTTTTCTGCACTATCTATGTGGATGTTAAAATCTCCAGCAATGGCAAAACAGTCAACCTCTGAGGTAATTGCTGATAACAGTTCTGTAAAGTCCTCAGCAAAGGCTGGTGAGTATTTTGGAAGCCTGTAAATAATGAAAAGTAAAATGCGTGGAGCACCTTTTAACACAATACCCAGATATTCGAAAGACAAGTAATTCCCAAATGATATTTGCTTAAATTGATAGATATCTTTAAAAAGAGCAGCTAGACCCCCACCTCTCTTAACAGCTCTGCAGACACTCATAAAAGTAAAGTTAGGAGGGGATGTTTCACTGAGGATTGTTGCACTGCAGCTGTCTTCTAGCCAGGTTTCATTTAGAAGCATAAAATCCAGGTTGTTTGTGGTTATTAAGTCGTTGACTAGAAATGATTTATTTTTAAGTGACCGAATGTTTAAAAGTGCTAACTTAACAGACTTACTTTTCCCCACAGCAATATTAGTTTGACGTGTAATAGGCACCAGATTAGTTAGGTTTGCTGAACGGCTATTGAAGGCCTTAGACTTTCTATCTTGTAATAGAACAACAATAGAGAAAGATAAAGATACAGGCACACTGGGTTCCCGCTTGTTCTGTAAACATTTGAGAAAGTTACTGTTATCAAAACGGGGACCCGACACATATCACTGAGAGCTGGTATCAGTTGTTTTTGGTTCACCTCGAGCAGATGGAGGAGGGTGTGGGCCCTGGCGTTGTGGCAGAGGCCGAAGAGCTCTCACAGGAGGGGGAGGGCGAGCTGGGCCCGCAGGCTTTGGTGGTAATGGTGCCTGTCTTTTTTTGGTTGGTATCTGGGGGCTTGCAGCAAAAGAGTGGGATAGTCTGGTTCCAGCATACACCAGTTCTTTCATTTTCTGTGAGAAGCACAGAAGTGGCGAAGCTGGAGAGAGGGAAAAAGTGTCTGATGAAAGGGGCTGTTGCTCTGGTGTTATCGGAGGCTGTGATATGCTGTCCTGGCTTCCCTGGCTGTTTTCCAGGAAGTCGTCCTTGGGTGCTGTATCTTGGAGCAGTTCTAATATGTCTGTCTGTGGTGAGCTCTGTGGGCAGGGCTCAGCTGATATTGTGTCCCTGAGCAGAGGTTGTTGTGGCGGAGTGGTGTTATCATGTCCATTTTGCTGCTGAAGTGAAGTCCCGTGGTCATTCATACTGTGTCCAGGTGTGTGTGTGCCGTTCAGATTGAGTGGATTGGCACACACTGCAGAAGAATGATTGCGGGAGAAGTAGATATAGTCCTTTAACACTCTTGAACCAAGTTTGTTTGGGTGATGGCCATCCCGATGAAACAGTTGTCTCTGACTCCAGAAAAGATTGAAATTGTCAATGAAGTTCACTGCTTTTATATTGCAGGTTTTTTGCAGCCATGTATTAAGCCCAAGTAACTGTGAAAACCGGTTTGTTCCTCATGCTGGGAGAGGTCCACTGATGAATGTTTGGACTTTCAGTCTTTTAAGTGTTTCAAAAAGTTCATGGAAATCCTTCTTAAGGAGTTCTGACTGCTCTTTATGAATGTCATTCTTGCCCACATGAATGATGAGTCGATTTGCAGTCTTATGTTTCATCAGAATGTTCTGAAGTTCCCTGTTTATATCAGAAGTTGTCCTGGGCTCGGCTGCGCTCTGAGCTGAGTGCCGCTGTCTGCTCGACCTTGAGCGCCAGTTAGCATCAGTGTTAGCTACTGGCCCATTCAGTCTGTGTTCGATCACATTCATCACGTTTGGGGATTCCTCATTTACATTCCTTAGTACTTCAAATCTGTTCTCAAGATGTATAGGCGGTGGAAGAAGACCAGTGTTTGCAATCCTTGTCAGAGCTGTATCTGGGGGTAGAGGATGCTACTGCGGCAATATGTGATGCTCGTGACAATCTGATGTCTCGAGTGCCTTTGGGTCTCGCTCCCTGTTTGTGCCATCGATTAGTAAGTCGATCGGCTTGTTTCTCTATCTGTCGAGGAGTACTAGTTTCATGGGACTCACCGGTATGCTGAGACAAGTGCGGCTTACGTCACTTCAGAGTTCCTACTGGCGGTGCGAATGCAACCAGGAACCATTAGTTCTCAGGGAACCACCCTGGTGGCTATAGTTCCTAGAACTACCCGGTGCGCAAGTCTGTCATGTTCCCTTTCAGTGACAATTAATAATGTCTCCTTAGTCATTGATGGGAGCGTCAGCCGGATGAGGGGACGTCCCATTAGCAGCAGCCAACGATGGAGCATCAGTCGGATGAGGGGACGTCCCATTAGCAACAAGAACAGCCAACAAAGGGGTGTCATTCTGATTAATGAGGAACAAGCAGATACACAGAAGGTAAAACAAATGTTCAGGATTAACGATTTAGAACTCTCTTAGTGATAATTCACCCAAAAATGAAAAATGTTTCATCATTTACTCAGGCTTATGTTGTTCCAAACCTGTATGAGTTTCTTTCGTCACAAAAGATGATATTTTGAAGAATGTTGGAAACCAAACAGTTAACGGTAGCCAGAAACTCAAACAGGATTGGAACAACATGAGGGCGAGTAAATGATGTCAGAATTTTCATTTTTGGGTGAACTATCCCATTAAATATGTCAATTATTATTGGTGTTTCTGTGATGATTTCTGAATGAAACCACACATACTTTCAAACATAAAGATCAAACAGACACATTATTGACAATTCACAGGTTTTTGCACACGGCTTCAGTGCTCACAGTATCTCACCTGATCATGACCACTGCATGGTGTTCCGTTTCCTATTTGAACAATAACAACAAAAATACATATTTTTATAACTTTTTAAAGATTCTTTTTGCCCAATAAATCTCTTATTTACATTCTGTACCATCAACTAGATGAAATACTTGCCATTTTGTCTTGTTGGTGTAGATTTCCAGCAGCGATAGTAAATCACAGCAGCAACTGCAGCCAGAACCAGCAGAACAACAACACCACCACCAACACCACCACCAACAGCAGCAGCAGCTCCTGATGCAGCAGCTGAAGATGAACCTGAATCTGGAAAAAATGAAGACACACAGTCATTATTATTGGAGAGCAACTGATTAACCACTCCACCAATAATTTGAATTAACTATCCCTTTAATGATAGCTGATCTTACACAAAGCAGACAATGTTGCCATTATTTCATGCTTGCAGCTAGTTCAGAAAGTGGCAGCCAGACCAGCCATCTCTCCTGTTTTGGCCTCACTCAGGTGGCTGCCTAGCCTAGAAATCTAGACGCACCCTAGCGGCAGCAAAATTATTTTGCAGCCAGGGTGGGTCTAGACACTCTCAATAGACCTTTTTGCTGCAAAAACCTAAATTGGGTCAGGCCAATCACGTCGTGTATAGAGTAGGCGGGGGCGGGCTTAACATATGACGACAGAGTTGCGACGGTTACCTGCCACTTGAAAACAAAGAATGGCTGCTGCAGATGGAGAACAACGGTCTTTCGAATCGGCTTTGGCCGCAACTCTGGAGGAGTTGGAGTTAAGTTTTTCTTTGAGAAAAGAACAAAGAACGGCACTTAAGTCATTCTTAAAAAAGGAAGATGTGTTCGTAGTTTTGTCGGCCAGATTTAAAAGTTGAATCTATCAACTAAGCTCCGCTGGTGGGAGAACGCTCTGGTTGGTTGAAGCGCTGTCCTATTGCGTGCAGAGGGAATTTGAAAGACAGCCGTTTATCCCGCCCATCAGATTGACCGTGTCTATGGTGAGTTTCCAGACTAAACATCTTGATGTACGTCTGGCTTGCCAGGCTAGTGGCTGCCAGTTGACTTTAGGATCAAATATAAGGTCCTGCAGTATGTTTTAAAAGCAGTGCATGGAATTGCGCCTGCTTGTGTGTCTGAACTTATCACCAAACATATAGGTCTTAAAGATCAACAAGCAAGTTTCTTGTTACTATCCCACACACAAATTTAAAACTTAAAGGTGATCAGACATTTGCCGTTGAGGGTTCGAGTTGATACTTTTTGGGCTATCTTGTTTTATGATATTTTATGTAATTGTATGTTTGTCTGGTCAGCATCTGCAGTTGTAAAGTGCTTCATAAATGAATAAATGAATGAACACTCTAAAAAATGCTGGGTTGCTTCAACCAGTGGACTGGGAGGGGTCCTGTACCCCCCATAAGGCCCGAAACAAAATGACCCATGGTCCCCTGGTTTTTCATTAACACTAGAAACCTAACATATGACGTAATTTATAACAATACAACTTTTTTTTTTTTTTTTATCAAATGCCACTCTATTTCATAAGAAGCTACTCCAAATTAGATTTGCATCTGAAAAACACACTGAAGTGCGTCACAAGCTGTTTTCTGAGGGATTTAACAGACCGCAATGTTGCTGTGTGAAACTGGCAGAGTGGATCCTCATTTTCATGTCATGATGATGGTAAGATATAAGTTCTCTTTGTTTTATGATAGTTTTGTATACCTATTTTACTGATACTGAATAAGTGTTTATGTTAAAACACAACAGTCACAAGATTATTAAAATCTGGATCTGCAAGTCATATCTTGCACAATGCTATATAGCTCACTATCAGACAGTTGTAATTAGCCGTCTAATTAGAAAAATTAACTCTTGATTAGAGCTAGCAACCCATTCTGAACTAAACAAATAATTTTAGATCTAGTAACCTACTCAATAACCGCGTTAATTTCATTAAGGACATTAATAATGAAGATGTTCACTGATAAAGCCTTTTTTTATTTTGTCAACGATAACAAAGATGACTAAATATATGAATCATGACAAAAAGATTGTCCCACATAACTCTTTTTGAAAGAGGCTATTTACATGAACTCCACCCACTAATGTCTGGTTGGGCCAGACAAAATCACAAAGACGCCTACTGTTCAAGTAGGCATAAATACTGTAAATGTGTCCCATCAAGTATTCAAAAGTTCTACACACATTTATAGTGTTTACAAAGCTTTTATTTATTTATTTGTTTATTATATGCATGCACTCTCAAGTGGCCAAGACCGCAAGTGTGGGTATTTAACAGGGGATGTGAAACGGTAAAGGAGAGCGGCTGTGTTTACGGTCGCTTTAGAGTTCTGCATTTTGTCACAGCTGCTCTAATCGGCTGATGAATATGAATGTGCATCTGTCTCCCTTCAGGTATGAGTTTCATTTATATCCGCTTATCAACCGTGGAAGTGGTGATAGTCGCAATTTGTGTCATTTCAGTTAATGCTTTGTGTATGGGTAACGGCTGTTGAAAATAGGCTGAGTATTTAAACTTCCAGCTATATCTCACAGTTGTCATTTGGGTGGATAACATCCTTGCAGTGGCGTTACATGTAATTGTGTTAACATGTGTAGTCTAGGCAGTGAATGGTTCTGGCCAGGACACCCCCATACAGTTCGTGTAGTTGGTATTACAACTACATTACGTGATTACGTGTAGAAATCACGCTCAGCTTCTTTTACTAGTATCCATACTAGTCCATATTTTGAATATATTCAAAATATGGACTAGTATGGATACTAGTAAAAGAAGCTGAGCGTGATTACTCCTGTGTGTACGTGTCTTATTGCTAACTAAAGTTTAACAAAGACCACAACAACATGTTTTGAAAAAAAGGTCTTTATTTTGTGTTGCTGAATTATTATAGTCTTGCTGAATTATTTTTGTTTGGTCTTGGTTTTGTAAATCTTTGGTATTGATTCAGTTTGTTTCTTGTGTATTGTAGGCTAATTGAGTTTTTGTATTAATGTGAAATTGTGTTTTTCTTATCATTGGAATTATTTTTGTTAATCTACCTGATTTTGGTCTTCGGCCTTTCACACTGTCAGTCCAAATCTGATTATGTGTGTATCCAATTGGAATCTGATCCAAAATTATTGATGTCCACACTGTGTATCCAAACTGTTCAGATCCAATTTGTGTGTCCATGCAGCTCTTCCGTTTTCCGGAATATCTGCATTTGTTTCTATGGCATTGGCAATGACGTTGCGTTAGTAGGCATACGTCAAAAACAACAACTGCAACATGGAGGGGTTTGCAATAGCCATGTTGTCCTTGTTAAATTTGACAGTGCCGTCACGCTGGACTATGCCAGCGGCAGAAACGGAAGCTACATGTAATTGTAATGTAACATTGCAGCTTTTTTTAGTCTCCTCCGGTTTCAAAATATGTCTCCGTTATATTGTCATTTTCTGATCGTTCGATACTTTGCAACAACACAGCGCAAGAGAGACCGAGTGTGTCCGAGAGCGAGCGACATTGCGCGAGAGAGACCGAGTGTGTCCGAGCATAATATAGTTTGTTTATAAATAAATTAAACATTCCAGCATTAGAAGATTCTCTGTAGCCTAAACCGTTTACTTTTGCGAGGAAGAAAATACTTCAAGTAGGCTACAGTACCGTATGTCTACCAGTTGTGAAGTTGTGTGACAGTTTTATCATTTTAATTTGCACTACAAAGAGTGTATGTATTTTTTATTATTATTTAATCATTTTTGGTACATTTCTTAAGAAGAAGAATGTATTGTTAGACTTATTTGTTGTCCAGTTGCGGTCTGTGCAATAAATATTAAAAGTTCTTAACCATTTATTGTGTTTTATTGTTATACTATAGTAATGCTAATATTTACAATAATATTTTGAATTTAATAGGTGTCTCTCACATTGTACCACAGTAGATTAGAGATCTAGTGTAGATTAGAGTACAATGTTTTATAATAATAATTTATTCTATTTAGTGTCCATTTCATTCATTTAATATATTTAATATTGGGGGAATCCAATATTAGTATTTTTTATAAAGCAACTCAATAGTTAGGCTACTTTCCCTGGTAATTAGTTACTTTTATAATGATGTAACTCAGTTACTAACTCGGTTACTATTTGTGAGAAGTAACTAGTAACTATAATTACTTTTTGAAAGTATAACATGGCCAACACTGGTAAAGAAGGCTTTATATTCCCAATAGCTTTGACACAATTCGAACACTTGTTTCAACCCATGTTTGAGTCAAATATGGACCAAAATATTTGACCCAAACAGGGAACTCAGCATTTTTTTAGAGTGAATGAATGAATTGTTTAAATGAAAGCCAGCTAATATTTACATTCACTGTTCGAATGAAAATGCACTGAATGATTTAATGAGACTCACTGGTGACAGAAACACTGAAGCTCCTAATGATGCTGAATCTGCTGCTGTTGATCTGTAGTTTATATTCTCCAGAGTCTGTGATTCTGGTGTTTGTGATGGTCAGAGATCCAGTCTGATGATCCAGCTTCAGTCTGTCTCTGAATCTCTCTTTACACTGAACATCTGTACAGATCTTACTCTGATCTCCACTGATTTCAGTGATGAGAATGTCATTAATATACCATGTTGAATCAATTGGTTTTCCAATGTATAAAGTGACAGATTCTCCTTCCTTCACGGACTTTCTCTTCATTTTATCTCGTTCAGCAGCAGAAACAGCTGAAACACAAACCAACAGATGATTGGAGGATCTTTTGCTGAAGAGAATAAACTCCACAACAAAAAACAACTAAACATGAAAGCAATAAAAAATATCGTCTATTGATTTTCAGTCTGAAAAGCAACGTTTATCCATATATTGGACTTGTTTTAGTCCAAAAGTTTCAAAGTCAAATCCTGTTTCCACCAAATCCTGTTGTTTGAATTCCCCCTGGTGAACTAAAACAAATCACTGAGTATGATGTATTTAAACAGATGATATTATGAGAAACTGACATATTGACAAGTACACACTGATAAAAATAACAACTCGCTAATGGAAAAACAAAAACCATGTTGAACAACATTCACATCTAATTTTCAATTTCAATTTAACAGTTTATTTATTTTTTAAGAAATTATCTACCATATATACTGTTTTTATTTAATAATGTATGTTAAAGGCACACTATGTTTTCCGTTTTTGTCAAACAATGACTTCTCGAATTCAGAGACGAGAGTCTCTGTGGAGTACTTTTAGTTAACGTTACTGTTGTAAATACTACTCACGCAGCGCGTCTCTGCACTCACGGCCTGATTGCATTGCTGGTTTTGCCAGAGGTGTCCACCCCCTGCTTTGCTATCGGGTATTACGAGTTTGTTTACCATCGAAATGATTTTGAAGCTCTTATATTAAGGTACAAATCTTGCATAGTGTGCCTTTACAAGAATGCAAAGAGGAAAAAAAAACACCTGTATCTGAGTCTCTCATTACACTGAAATCTCACATAAATCTAGCTTATACATATTATTATTATACGCCTGTTTAACCGAAGGTAATTTGGGTGGGTTTCTCCCATCCCCATACAATGTCACTTCTCTGTGTTTTACAACCCTGACGAGAATGTCAGTCTCCTCGGCTATGAACTGCTCCTGGTGTACGCCTGGCAAATCCGCCGTTACAACAATGGAACAAGCGCGCATGCTCTTAAAGGGAATGTGAGATGACGCTCTGATTGGTTTATTTCACGTTACGCCCAAACCACACCTATGAATAATGAAGCTACTTCAGACCAACCCATTTTAGATTTGCGTCGGGTGCAAGAGTCATTTATCCCGCCGGTATAATAGCAACAGCGCCAAGACCCGCCCACAAAGTTACTAGCGTTTCGAGTTTGATACTTGCGTTTCAGAACGTTAAAATAGGGCCCATAGAGTGCATAGAGAAGATTTTTACTTAAATTATGATTAAAGTCGACACAAAATCAAAATTGACCCCATTTACTTTGTTAGCACATATTACAAGTCTTGTGGTGAACAATTAATCCGTGCAAGTTAATACACAGAAAAAAATTGTTTGCCGTGGTAATCTAAATCTGCAAATCTCTAAATCGTTTAATCAAAATCTGTAAAGTTACTTGGCGTTCCTTCTCGGATGACGTCAGTTTGACGGCTTGGGTTGAAAACGCTTAACCACTCAAACTGTTAGTCTGCTATGAGCAGAGATGGAGAGGAGGAGCGCTAAAGTAAAACCCTGTCCTCTATTCAATATTCCCTTTCACTTGGAAATACATCACAACACTGGAGAAAAGTCGTTTGCAACTTCAGGTTCAAGGGGACTTTAATGAGGACTTGACTCAGATAACATACTGACTGCGGTTGCTGGTTCAAACAGATGCGGTAACACAGCAGGCCTACTGTACAACCACTGCACTGCATGGTTTCATGCAGCTACTGTACATTACTCACGTCTTCCTGATTGCACTGACCTTTAAACACATTAGTAATCGAATACCTATGATTCTGTCTGATATGACTGAAATGCACAAGACACACTTTTAAACAACTCACCATTGACCGTAACAGTGAATATCCTCGCAGTGCGGCTGCCGCTGATGATCTGTCCTTGATATTCTCCAGAGTCTGTGTTTCTGGTGTTTGTGATGGTCAGAGATCCAGTCTGATGATCCAGCTTCAGTCGGTCTCTGAATCTCTCAGGACCATCTTCACACTGAACATCTGTACAGATCTTACTGAGATCTCCATTGATTTGAGCAATGCGAATGCCATTAAAATACCATTTAATCTTTTCTTGTTGGTTTGTTTGAACACCAGTGTTTAGGGTGACTGAATCTCCCTCCATCACTGACAACAACACTCCATCACTGTCTGGCTCAACAGCAAGAATACCTGGAGAGGAAAAGAACAGTGTATTATAAACCAAGGAACATTATACAACATGTAAGTGCTGCGATATTTTTTTTTTCCCCTCCAGAACATAAAGATTGTAAATATAGGATTATGTCTGGATTCATAATGGAATACATGCAAACAAACAGCAGAAGGACATCATTGATTCACACATGCATCATATCATGTAAATTTGTGACCTTATGTATCGCCAAACAACAAATTACAGCTTTTCCAATATGTTTCGCCAAGATTTTTTTTTCAATAAGCAAGTCAACATTTTGAACATTCTATATCTATAATCCATTTAAATATATTTATATATCCCATTCAAATATATATATATATATATATATCTTAGCGTCAATAATGATCACTGTTTTTTTTCTGCAGTGCACAACTCCGAATAGAATGTCACGTTATCATATTGAGTTTATATCACAATTCTGAGTAAAAAATTACAGGAAAAAGACAGAATAATATCGCAATTCAGATTTTTTATTTTTTTTTCTCAGAGTTGTCAGATATAAACTTGGAATTGCAAGAAAAAAAGTCAGAATTGTAAGACAAATTTGAAACTACATTTTTTTACTCTTTTTTTTTTTATTTGCTTGTTCTGCTACTGCAGAACTATCATTTGGTGGAGCTTATCCAGATTCTCCTCGCTAGATGTCCAGTGAAAAGAAATGAATGTAATTTGGACCTAATGGGTGGAGCTAGAATAGCAACTATAACCCTAAACCTAACTATTGGACAACTATGGCTGTGTCCGAAAACTGATAAAAGCTGCCTTCGGTCGGAAGGCATCAAGGCACGTCCGAGCTTTAAGTAAAAGTGTAATATTAATCTGTTAAATTGTATCATATAACATTAGCTTGATGCTACTTGTTTCTCTAACCCTCCCTTAACGTGATTTCACCAAGTACCACATGTTCCTGGATCAACATCTTTGTTGATCCTGGAACAACTTTCCAATCAACCTATCAGATTTGAGGGACACGTTTACAGTTAATGTAAAGTTTAGGCTTAGACCCAGGGTGAGGTGCTTCAACATCAGTGTTATTCACCTATCATTTCCCTCTGATTTTAGGGAAAAGTTATGGGTAGGATTAGGTTTAGGGGTAGGAACAGGGTATGGACTAAATTTTGGGACCGGAATGTTAATTCAGGATCAACACAGGAAAGATTGTATCCAATAAATGCTTTACCATGCACGAGCTCAACACACAATGCAAGAATAAAGGAAAGAAAGGTAATAAAATAAATTACCGTCGAGTAGCCTACCACAAAGCAAACAGAACTTGTACAAAGTGAAACTGCGTCACGTTCTATTTTTGCTTTGATATAGGCCTACCGGAAGAGAGACTGTAACAAATAATGTCTTACCATGATCGAGTAAAAATGAACCCACTGAAAGCAAAATAAACAGAAGCTCCATTTTCACCACTTTTCGTCCGAAAAACAACAACAACGTAGATTCAGTTAATTACACCGTCTCGCTCTTCCGCATTTGGCGACTAGTTAAAGTGAAACTAAACACTTCGGGTGCTTCTCAATATCCCTCCTCGTCTCCTCTCTCCTCCGTCCTCCATCCTATGACCCGGAAACCGATCGAGCACAGCCATCTTGAAGGACATCTCAATTGTCTAATTGCACTGCGAGGAGTCGAGGATCGAGGAGTGAGGAGGCTTCCTGAGGAGTCATGAGCGAGGATACACAGGTGGATCCTATGCGGAAGAGTTTTATCGACTAAAACGTGACGCACGTCTAAATTCTCCTCCCCCTTCACATCGGTCACAATCATTTTGATTTATACTTTACTTTTGCAGTTTATATAAACCACACACCTCACATATTTCAACAGGGTATCTTTCTTTATTATTATTTATTATGAATTTCTTAAATAAACAAATTTCAACAACATGAGGGCAGATCCTTTGAGCGCTGCTGATGACGCGATGAAGTGACGCTCGAGTGATCAAGTATTCCCATGTATAAAAAAAGCTTTCATTCGATCCCTCCGTCCTCGCGTCTTTTCCTTGCAGCCTTCCCTCGCATCCTACAGGGGCGGAGCTGAGACGCGAGGAAAGGAAGCGAGGAGAGGAAACGAGGATGCACAAATAAGAATTGAGAAGCACCCTTCTTCTTCTTCTTCTTCTTCTTCTTCTTCTTCTTCTTCTTCTTCTTCTTCTCTTTCCGGCAGTGTAGACGCTACTAGGCGTGTTACTGCCCTCCACAGGTCAACTTAAACTAAATTCTTAAACACAGTCCTGTCTCATGCAAGAACTGGATGACTGCTTCAGAGATCTGTTTATGCTTGTCACTGTGTCCAAATAAAGAAGTTACAGAAAAGACTTTAAGCCCAAGTTCTGCCAATTTACAAAAAAGTGTTCTCCTTTCTATATTAAACTTCCTGCATTCTAAAAAAACATGTCCTATTGTTTCCATATTTCCACATTCACATAGACCAGAAATGTCCTTTCCTATAATATGCAAAAAATAATTTAACCCACAATGCCCCAACCTCAATCTGCACAATTTAACTGAGTCCCTATGGGACGGAAAGGTATAAAAACATTTTTTTCTAACTTTTGGTTGAATAGAAAAATAGTGTCTACGAAACTAAACACTGGGACCTCCCCACGAACTAGATCGCTGACGAAGTGACGTTTTGCAAAAAAAAAAAAAAAAAAAAACTCAAACAAACAAAAAACTTTTCCCGTTATGTTATCCATACAAAAAACTCAGTTACCTTGTTTAGTTTGTAAATACTGTGTACATAAATATTATTATGGAATAACGTGTTGAATCACTGTGAAAACCACCTTTGGAAACATTTAAGAGGTTTTTAAGCTGCAGAACAAAAGCCTGTGTGTGTGTGTGTGTGTGTGTGTGTGTGTGTGTGTGTGTGTGTGTGTGTGTGTGTGTGTGTGTGTGTGTGTGTGTGTGTGTGTGAACTATAGGAGGAGCAAACTTTGTCAGGGAGGATTCAGATCCACACACAGATTAACAGTTCGAGTGTTTTTGGTGGCTAGTCTTATTAGTCCGGTCCCTTAAAGAAAATGTGTCGTGTTTGTTTCGTTCTGTTTGTGCTGTTGGCATCTGACTGGTAAGTTATAAAAGCATTTTCATGAGTCATTATTATGAGATCTGCTTAGGATTCAGGTCTCTGTTTGTGTTCTGTATTTGGATACACTGACATGACTAAAATAATTTTTAGTTGCTAGTTCCAGTCCTCAAAAAGTCATGGAAAAATGTAGAAATTTTACATTTTAAATTAAAAGTAATTGAAAAATAATACAGTATATATATATTTCATGTAAAGGAGGCTCGTAAAACAAATGCAAAAGTTAAGTAAATTCATTGATCAAGAGCCAGGGGAACCATGAGTGAGATTCATTCAGTGAGCTTGATTTCTCATATATAAAAATCTCACGTACACACACATACATATAAATAAATAAATTGTATTGAAAGTGAGTGGCAGATTTAAACTTATTTAAGTAAATTACAGATTGAATGTACAACTTCATGCATTTATTTTACTGTACAAGCAGATTCAACACCATGAAGATCAAATAATTGGTTCACACACATCAATGTATATCACCTTTAATTTTCTTTTGTGTTTCTGCTGCTGTTCTTTAATTCACATTTAAGGGTTACAAACGACAACTGAATTCAGGCTTTATTAACAACAGGAAACTTAATCTGTGTAAATCTGTTTGTTCTCCAGGTGTGTTTGGTGATTCAGTGTCAGTGATGGAGGGAGATTCTGTCACTCTAAACACTGATGTTACTGAAATACGTGAAGATGGAAGATATACTGTGGAAATATGGAGCTGAAAACTCTCTGATAGCTAAAATCAGCATTGAGAACCGAATCTCCTCCACATATGATGATGTTCCTGATGGGAGATTCAGAGACAGACTGAAGCTGGACGATCAAACTGGATCTCTGACCATCACAAACACCACAACTGAACATACTGGAGTTTATCAACTAGAGATAAGAGGAGCGAAACGATCATCAAAAACATTCAGTGTTTCTGTCTATGGTGAGTAGAGATTATTTGTCCTGTCCTTCAGATATTCTTATTTAAATTTTTATATACGGTTGTGTAAAGATACCTTAACAACGGCTGTGTAAAGATACCTTAAATCCATTTATGCCACCTCTGAGCAGCATTTAACAGTATATGTAAAGACACCTAAATGCCATTTCAGAAGCGTTTCTGCAATGCAAAGTAAAATATCTAAATCTCTGATAGTGTGCACATATAGTCTCCTGATTATTGTGCTGTAGGCCTATCCTGATGTCTGTTTTTACAATAAACACAAACTCAATTAGACACACATTACTTTGGTTAATTAGAATAAAAATTCACTCCACATCCTTTTATTAGTAAAATATCTTTTAGTACAATCAAATCACATATGGTTTGTTAAATCAGTTGTATGTAACTTGTGATTCTGTTCTGCTCCAGCCACAATCATAGCAGCCACACAAACAGCAACATAAATAGCAATAACACCGGCATATATTGCTCTTTCAGTATCTGGAGACAGACCCGAAGCTGTAAGGTCATACATTATTACAAGAGATACAACTGATACTGATTTTTACCGATATTTAGACTGATAATTATGCCTTTCTACTTTAGTGTTGAGTGATATTGTGTGAACTGATAAATGGCGCCATCTGGAGTACTTCTGGATTATATTCATACTATATTTCAGACACAGCCTAAGACTAATATTATGTGTTGTTCATGTCAAGTAGAGCTTCAGTCTTGCAAACACATTTTTGTTGTGAAAAATGTGTAATTTAAAGTGCATGTTAATATTGAGTCAAGACTGAATTTGTCAAACAGGCCACAGTGAAAACAAAAACTTTGAACTGCATAGGAAAATGTAGCTACTGCATGACAAATGATACTCACCAGTGACAGAAACACTGAAGATCTTTTCCACTGCTGCTGCTGTTGATCTGTAGTTTATATTCTCCAGAGGCTGTGAATGGTCAGAGATCCAGCCATATGATTCAGCTACAGTCTGTCTCTGAATCTCTCTTTACCATTTTTGCAGGTTTGAGTGAGATCTCGCTCACCCCTGAAACACAAAAAACAAGAGTTGCTGCTGAAAACAACTCAGCATCATAGAAATGAATATCTTATGAATCTATTTGTCTGAAACTGACCTCTCTCAAATAGCTTGTGAAATGCTTTGTTCAAATGGTTCTTGTTAAATTGTCAGATCTATTTCATTAATACATTAAGTCAGGTAATTGCATTCTTTCTAAAAATCAACCTCATGTTTAGCTACAAAACGTTTCCCTAACTTTTTTCTTTTGAATGCAAAAATTTTTTAAAAAATGTATTGTTACAATGGGAATTGTAATGGTTTTAATGGAAATTGTTGGACTATACTGGTAATTTGTTGCCTTTTATTAGTGGCATGCTAAAACCATTAAACACACTACTGAACAGCATCTGTGCAACAAAACCAGCCCAAAGGCAGATCAAAAATAGCACAAAACAAGCCTAGTGACCCTATATCAAAACTCAACATTAACATTTGCCACTTCCATACCTAACATGCATATTTTAACGTCACTGTTATGCGTTACATACAATTTTAACTTGAAAAGCACTAGTAGGTATCATAAACCGTTTTCATAAAATAACTGAAGGCCCCTCCCTCACAACACATAACCTAGCAAAGTTTTATCATTGGTAGAAAGTGCAATAAAAAAAAGTAAACATTTCCGGTCCGACACTATGTTGCTGTCTGGGTCACTAGTTAAAGTGAAAATAAGCCGCCTCGACTGTAGTGTGCAATGAAGACAAAATAAGCATTTTTCAAGTGCAAAATATATGCAAAATAGGCTACTCATCTATACGTTTCATTTATTTACTTCAGTGCAACAATGTGGTTTGATCTGTTGGTGGACAAACAGGTTCTTCATGAATTACTGGTGTGTCAGTAGTGCGTCTGTTTGCATGACTATCATGCAGTTAAAATTGTGTTTATATAAGCTAAACTTTTTACTATGTCTAATGCAAAGTTAAACAAAACAGAAAGAGTCTGAAGATGTTTCGCTAAGAGCCGAAGGCACACATTAATGTCTCTCACTGAGGTCTTGTTTCAGGAGTTTGAGGAGTTTGGCACGCCAGTACTACAAACATAGGCACCATGACATTTCTAAATCCTATTGTTGTTCTTGTTCAGTAGCAGTTGCTGAGCTCTTTGACCAGTGAATTTGAACAGCTTTGATAAACATGAGAAAGAAAGAGAGATTTACACAATACAGGACTTTTCCATTGTTAAGATGACATTTAAACTGGGGTCACACACACTGTACTTGCCTGTGTCCTGTTCAAGTGCAGGCCATCATTTCCATCACACAGTACAAACACATCAGGAAAACACAATTATTCAATTAAATGATATAAAATGACACTAAAACAGCACAGTTTAACATGTTGTAAAAACCAAACCAGACAAGAAATGGAGGGAAATAGACAGATAATGTGAAGTTTCCATCGTCATCACATGAAATAAACAAACTTGGCATTAAAAAACAATCAGCATCTCAAATGCTTTACAAAAGGTAGAATGTATCTCTTTCTACAAAGAAAAACACATAGTAGCACACATCTGAAATCTATAATAACAAAGCATTGTTTTGTCAGTGAAATCCATTCCAATGCTTAACACCAGTAAAAGGCTTAAGAAGCAGTAACAATCATAGAACATAACATATAACAATAAAATAACAAAAACACATATTTGGCATTTTGTAGCTGCCTCAATCCACAGTGCAGTTCAGTAGTTTCCTTCAGATGCTCACTGGCTCTTACAGTCTAGAAATATCCATCTTGGCATCACAGACAGTTATAAATTAATGTAAACACAACATTTAATATGTCAAGATCATGTTTAAATTCACACAAATAATCAATAATTGAACTGGTGGCTAAACCTTTCTGTACACACCTCAATGGATCCAAAAGAAATTTAGATTGGATGGTGTAGATCTACATTTACATTTACATTTAGTCATTTAGCAGACGCTTTTATCCAAAGCGACTTACAAATTAGGACTAAATAAGCGAGTCATCTAAAAGAGGCAAAAACAACAACAACGCAAGGAGTGCTCAAAATACGAAGTTCAGACATTATTCAGAGTAGCATAAGCCTGATAAGTGATGTTTCAAAGGGAAAGGATTTTTTTTTTTTTTTTAAGAGGTTAAGTGCTCACGGAAGAGATGGGTTTTCAGCTGTCTTTTGAATGTTGTCAGGGATTCTGCTTTCCGGATGAGGGAGGGGAGTGCGTTCCACCAGCACGGAACTGTGAATGAGAATGTTCTGGAGAGTGATTTTGTGGCTCTCTGTGATGGAACCACGAGGCGTCGCTCGTTGACCGATCGTAGGCGTCTGGTAGGGATGTAGACTCTAAATAATAGATCTAAAATAACCCGATCAAAAGGTAGAAAACTAAGCATGTACACACTTGAATCTGATGAATTTTCACAATCGGATTTAAAAATACCATGCGTACATGTGGAGTCCTGTGATGTGTTTATGCTCATATGAACTTGTAAGTGGAGGAGACTCTTGACATTTTATCATATGTCATCAAGGCAAAAACGGCAAGTATACTTGTGATTAGACTTCTATAAATATATAAAACTTTGGCAGATTTATGATGTTAATAACTGTGGAAAGGCGTCCTCACATCTGTGAAAACTGTCCATGCTCAAGTAAAAGAATATGTGAATGGGATTGTAACATTTGGGCTTCATATAAGCAGAACTTTAAGAATTTGAAATTTAATTTGGATTCATTTGGACTGACACATATAACTGCATGTAAAGATTCCTACAGTATGTCTCGCAGTGTAAATGCTGTTAGTGATTGAAGGAACAGCAACACTGTCAAGAAAGAGAGTCTGGATCATTTAGTAACTGTAATAATCCCTCCAGTTACACACTGGAAATCCTCGAGCACTCTTGGTTTCACTGCTGTTGATGGGTTGCTGTGTTCAAAATTGGTATTGAGTAGAAATTTAGTGAACAGTGATATTTGACTGCTATTGACTACTATGTCTTCCACTTCCCCCCCCCCACCCCAATTTCTCTTTATGGTCCCTTTCAGTTAAAATAATTAAAATTAAAATAATAAATAATGTTACTGTGAAATCCCAGAAGTCTCAAGTCTCATTAGGAGATGTCACATTATCATCCTTCTGTCTCAGTCCTCTGATTAAGGGGCACTGCTTCTGCATCATGATTCTCCTGAAAGACAGAAGCAGATTCACAGAAGGTAAAGCAAATGATCAGTATTGATGATTCAGTCACACAAACACAGAAAAGTGTTTTTCTCTCTGATGTTTGTGAATGTAAAGACCCTGTTCTTCATTCTGAAGTAAAACATCACAAGAGCAGCGCTCTCTTAAAAGAAGTCAGTTATTATTGTTTCTATATAATGATTTCTAAACTCAAACAGTCAGATACACACGGATGACAGTTCTCACAGATCTGAATCTGTAGTAAATTCACAGTGTTTTGCAGACAGATTCAGAGCTATGGCGTCATTTTTTAGTCAAATGTTATGAGCGTGTAAGACATGCTCACGAGCACATTATATTATTTCACACGCGCAAAAATGAACCTTCAGCTGGCATGATAAAAGTACTCGCGCACAAATTCAACAACCGAGAGGTGTACAGGTAGCTGCGAGCGAGCGCCTGGCATACTCTCATAGGTTAACTCTGCTTGTACAGTGGAATCCTGCTCGCGCGCAGCGGGCTTCTGCTCGCGGAGTGCTGTTTTGCTCGCGCAGTTGATTTTTGCTCGCTCAGCTGATTTCTACTCCCTCGAGTCTACACGACTTTTGACAATTTGGGGGCGGAAACCAAGGAGGGCACTGACCCTCTTATGATTGGTCACTTTCATCATGGAAAATCTTGGGAAATCCTAACCACGCCCACCTTCTGACGCAGCGCGCGTCACTCAGCTCGTTCTGCTACTCCGGTTATCTCTGTGTATATTTTAGGCAACGAAATATGTGATAAAACACCTTGCTAACTATTTTCGTTTTCATTTAAAGAAATCTTAAACATGATAGCCACACAAATGTGGTTCAGGCAATGCGTAGGCTATTGATTATATTCACTGCACATAACGTTTGCCTATTTATAAAAAAATATATATATAAAACACAAACCTGCCTCTTTTCGTTTTAAATATAATATAAAAACATTAAACATTTTAATATGGCCCAGGCAATATGTGCATTTGTACAAAACAACAGATTTTGCAGTAAACAACATTACAGTTTTTAAATTTTTAAATACAATTATTACAATTTAAAATGACAAAACTCAACCCAGTCTCTTTTTGTTAAATTTCAGTTTGATCAATATTAGCCATTATACAAGTATAAGTAAAAGCCCAGCAAGCAATAGCCGTCTTTTCAACGTCTGGGTTAAATATAGACCCGATATAGTCCGGCTATGTGTAACCCACTTTTAGCCCAAATAATATTTAATCTGGATAAATGTATTTTTTTCCAAAATAACTTGTGAGATGTATGATATTCCATCATGTAAGCAAAGTCTACCGTGATTACAAGTTGTTTGGTTTACTTTATTTTACATGTTATATGTGTAGGCTGTGCGTAGCCACGATTTAGCTCGTATTCAGACCCGGCTATGCGTAACCCAATTTTAGCCCAAATAACATTTAATCTGGATAAATGTATTTTTTTCCAAAATAACTTGTGAGATGTATGATATTCCATCATGTAAGCAAAGTCTACTGTGATTACAAGTTGTTTGGTTTACTTTATTTTACATGTTATATGTGTAGGCTGTGCGTAGCCACGATTTAGCTCGTATTCAGACCCGGCTATTGTAGCCCACTTTTAGTCAAAACGGATTAATTGTTGTTTTTTGCCAGGCAGTGCATGAAATGGTTGATATTCCATCATGTTCGCATTGGTAATGATATCTACAAGATTCAATATGTAATTTCAAGACATGGTCGATCTGTAGTCACGATTTAGCTCCGAATTGGACGGGCTATATGCGGTCTGCTTTAGCCCACCTGGCGAAATCAAGGCAATCTGGTCTACGTACGGCTTGGCTATAGCCCAGATTCAGACCAGCGATATAGTATAAGAATATTAGTCTTTGAAATGTTTTCGCTCACACAGCTTAATATGTTTTCTGTCACACATAAACATAACATTCATACACAATCTTCGATAAAAAATCAAATCAAATGCAATTGCATTTTCCAACCGCTAGATGGCACAATCGAAACACTACTGAGACATGTCTACTGGGACTACTGGCATTGCGCGACTAGATCACTTTAGCCAAATTTCGCGATAAACATTTCCGCCATTTTATTTTACACGAGGCAGCTGTCGGAGAGCAACGGGCAAGCAACAGTCTGAGTGAAACCTTCACATTTCTACTTCGATCTTGTAAGTATGCTTGTTATTTTTGATATGTTCATTGTTTAAATTAGTTAGTTGTTATAATGTGTAGAAACCGTGACATTTTAACATTAACATTGCAGAGTACTATTTTTCTCCAAAAAGTTAAAGTTACCTGCACGTGTTATTGCAAATGTATCTAAATTCAATGAATGTGGTAAGCATGAAACTATTCATTACTCTTTTTTATTATTATAAAGATACCAGTATATTGTTTTTAAATTAGAGTAATAAATAATAGTTTTTGATTTAAAGCAAATTTTGTAAGTACTTTACATAAAATTTAACAGCAGCATAGTGCAACATGAAAAGAAATTATAAAAAAAAAAAAAAAAATCCTTTCCAATTAATAAAAGGTAGTGGCAAACAAAGTCTTTACACTTGTTTTTAAATAATTACAATATGCAGCATACATTCAGTTTTCAGTGAATTTGTTTCAGATATAAAACTGAATGCTGCTTCTCCATGTTTTGTTTTGACTTTGGAGATATAAAAGTAGCTGGCTACTGTCCCAGATGACCTGAGAGGTCTGCTCTTCATAGTGCATCAGAAGATTATAAATTTACTTTGGCCTTAAAATGTTAATTTAATAATCAACTGTAGTTTTTTTATATGAATTTTTTGACAGACAGATAGCCAGTGTAAAAACCTCAGTACTGGAGTGATGTAATCCACTTTATTTGATTTATTTAAAGACACTGTTTATTGCAAATTATCCAGCAATCAGTCAATAAAGTACAACAATTGAATATACAGAACACTTGTCAATGACTACCATTAAATGTCTTGTTACCAACATTCATCAAAATATATTTTTTGTGTGTGTTCAACAGAAGAAAGCCATACAGGTTTGGAACCAAGTAAAAGTGAGTAAATGATTACATGTTTTTTTTTTGTTTTTTTGTTTTTTTAAGTGAACTACGCCTATAAGTATCTTTTTATGTTTATTAGAGTTATATGAGTAAGTGATAAAGAATGACTTATAGTGATAGTTCACTTTGAAATTAAATTTTGATATGTTTTAGCTTACCTTATGGGCATCCAAGATGTAGGTGTATTTGTTTCCGCAGTACTTTAAATTTTTATAATCGAAACATGGATAAAATCGCCTTTAAAGTTGTCCATTTCTATTGGCGATAGTGCTGCATCCATTCACAAAAATAATGTTTTATATATTTAAGGTGGGAAATTTACAAAATATCTTCATGGAACATGATCTTTACTTAATATCCTAATGATTTTTGACATAAAAGAAAAATCTATAATTTTGACCCATACAATGTTTTGTTGGCTATTGCCACAAATATACCCGTGCAACATAAGACTGGTTTTGTGATCCAGGGTCACATATATGAAGAGTTCAGATGCAAAAGCCTCTAAGTGCCATCTGAAATTTTCTTCTCGAATATTCATTTTTATCAAGCTCATATATGTAAGTTCAGTAATTTCACTTAAATGACAATTAATAGGTAATTTTCATTGCCATTTAAGTGAAATTACTGAACTTGCATATATGAGCTTGATAAAAATGAACATTCGAGAAGAAAATTTCAGATGTATATATATATGTATATGTATGTATGTGTGTGTATAGCCTATATATATATATATATATATATATATATATATATATATATATATATATATATATATATATATGCATGCCTTGTACAGAATTGTTCAATACGCGTATCGTTACACCCCGTATTGCATCACCATTACGCGAGCAAAAATGTTCAATTATTGATATTAATTACTTTATAATATTGATATAAATTATTGTCTATATTGATATAAATTATAGTCTCAATCTATATTCTGTTAACTCTATATTGGCCAGCTCTAGTGTGCATCCTAGCAAAAGTGATTGACTGTAATTAGTTAAATGACTGTAACAATGCTTTTCTTGAGCAATAATTATTTCCTTTTTCTCATTTGGCAGACGCAGTGATGACCAGCATTCCATCAGCTACGGAATGTGAAATAAAAAATGCAATTTCTAATCATTTCAAACAAGCACCAGGGAGGGCAGGGGGTGGGGGTTATGGATCAAAAGTAAACAGTTAATTCTTAAAAATTTTAATATCTTAATTTGTTTTACATATTTTTCCAATGTTTTATTTGTTCATTTTTATGTTTGAATGTTGTCTAAGTTGTTGTTGTCTATATAATTGTTCAAAATAAATCCCTTTATATTCAATTAGTTTGGATGGATTTTCATTTATGACTACCTGTTAAATTTGAGTGAAAAGAATCCTTATGCCTCATTTTGTTGTCTATTACATGTATATGTAGTGTAATTGATGACTAGTCTATTATTGGGCTATGGTTAGACGTCTATAAGATTTTCACTGACAGCCCAAAATCAGCCTTGTTTTAGCCTAGACCCATATTGCCTGTCTATTAGACGTATATATGTAGTCGTTTAATAGCGGTCTAATTGATGACTAGTCTATTCTTTGGCTATGGTTAGACGTCTATTGGACGTATATATGTAGTCATTCAATAGCTGTCTGATTGTCTATTCTTGGGCTATGGTTAGACGTCTATTAGACGTATATATGTAGTCATTCAATAGCTGTCTATTCTTGGGCTATGTTTAGACGTCTATTAGATTTTCACTGACAGCCCAAAATTAGCCTCGATTTAGCCTAGACGTCTGGGCTGTGTTTAGACGGCTATTAGACGTCTATTAGACGCGAAATTGCTTGCTGGGAGGTATAAGAAGCTATACTACAAATAAAGCAAACAATTCAGTCAAACATACAAAGTCAGCACTCTAGTCTAACCATATGACCGGGCGCTCGGCGCTCATGTACCCCGCTTGGAACAGCCTTTCCTCGGCTATAGTCGTTCTGACGTTCGCCGCTTTCTCTGGCGTCTCTGTAGTGGTTAAACATGAGATATAATTCGTCTTGTGTATATCTAACGGGCGATTTTTGGTCTCGTGAATCTATAATTTATTCCCTGGCCAATCGTTTTGGCTGAGGGGAAGTTTCATAACTTTATAAGCTATTTAACATTACCGTTGTATGGTTAGACTAGAGCGCTGACTTTGTGTGTTTGACTGAATTGTTTGCTTTATTTGTATAGCTTCTTATACCTTTTACTTATACTTTTATAATGGCTAATATTGATAAAAGTGAAATGTAGCCTAACAAAAAGAGACTGGGTTGAGTTTTGTCATTTTAAATTTTAATACAACGAAGATGATCTGTAATGGTGTTTACTGCAAAATCTGTTGTTTAGTACAAATGCACATATTGCCTGGACCATATTAAAATGTTTAATATTTTTATATTATATTTAAAACGAAAAGAGGGAGGTTTGTGTTTTATATTTCGTTTTGTTATAAATAGGCAAACGTTATGTGCAGTGAATATAATCAATAGCCTACGCATTGCCTGAACCACATTTGTGTGGCTATAATGTTTAAGATTTCTTTAAATGAAAACGAAAAGAGATAGTGTGGTGTTTTATCACATATTTCGTTGCCTAAAATATACAGAGATAGCCGGAGTAGCAGAACGAGCTGAGTGACGCGCGCTGAGTCAGAAGGTGGGCATGGTTAGGATTTCCCAAGATTTTCCATGATGAAAGTGACCAATCATAAGAGGGTCAGTGCCCTCCTTGGTTTCCGCCCGCAAATTGTCAAAAGTCGTGTAGACTCGAGGGAGTAGAAATCAGCTGAGCGAGCAGAAATCAACTGCGCGAGCAAAACAGCACTCCGCGAGCAGAAGCCCGCTGCGCGCGAGCAGGATTCCACTGTACAAGCAGAGTTAACCTATGAGAGTATGCCAGGCGCTCGCTCGCAGCTACCTGTACACCTCTCGGTTGTTGAATTTGTGCGCGAGTACTTTTATCATGCCAGCTGAAGGTTCATTTTTGCGCGTGTGAAATAACATAATGTGCTCGTGAGCATGTCTTACACGCTCATAACATTTGACTAAAAAATGACGCCATGCAGAGCTCACATTATCTCACCTGAGGAGGATCACCTCCCTGTGTCCCGTTTCCTGTTTGAACAACAACAAACTCTTTGGTCATTTAGAATAAAAATACATACTATACATATTTTTAAAGACTCTTTTTGTGCAATAAATCTCTTATATTTTGAACAATCAGCTGATTGTAATACTTGCCTTTTTGTTTTTTGTGGAGACAGTAAATCACAGCAACAGCAGCAGCAGCCACAAACACAATAACAGCAGCAGTAATTATTCCTATTCTAGCAGCTGAAGACGAACCTGAATCTGGAGGAGCTAAATACAGACACACATTATTACTAGAGATCAACTGATAATCAACTCTACCAATACTTCTGACTGACATTTACATATTACACATATCAGTTTTATGCTACTGATTTAATTTAACCGATAAATTGCACCTTCTTGAATTATTATTTTTAACAACATCAGTTAAAACAGCATCAGCACTGTGAGATCAACAGGAAACACTGTTCACAGGAAAACTGACTGATATTATGCACTTTTCATGTAATTAACAATAGAATTCAAAAATTGTAAGTCTGTCGTGAAGACGATAGAGATTATCTGAATTATATTTTGATATTGAGCCGAAGTTCTCTTTTTCAAACAGGCCACAATGAAAACATTTACCAGATCGATTTAAATATAGTGAATGGTTTTCTAAAACAGCTCAATGGAAAATATACTCAATGACCAAATGAGACTCACCAGTGACAGAAACACTGAAGTGTCTAATGATGCTGAATCTGCTGCTGTTGATCAGTAGTTGATATTCTCCAGAGTCTGTGTTTCTGATGTTTGTGATTATCAGAGATCCAGTCTGATGATCCAGCTTCAGTCTGTCTCTGAATCTCTCTTTACACTGAACATCTGTACAGATCTTACTCTGATCTCCAGTGATTTCAGCGATGAGAGTGTCTTTAAAATACCACGTCATCACATCACTTGTGATTTTAATTTCACCAGGATCTAAAATGACAGATTCTTTCTTCTTCACTGACTTTCTCTTCACTTCATCTCGTTCAGCAGCAGAAACACCTGAAACACAAACTAACAGATGATTGGAGGATCTTTTTGTGTGGGGAGGAAAAAAAACTACACCATGGATATGAAAGTAATTACACATGAGTTTCATTACTTCAAGTCTGAAAAGCAACATTTATCCATGTTTTTGCATTTTACATAGTAATTTCACATCAAATCCTCATTTAAACAGATGATGAAAGAGGTGAAAAGGTGATCTGAGACAGCATTAGATTCTGTAATCTTCATCAAGATAAAAATGCATCTTTTTATAATGATGTAAACTGAGATAATGCTAAACATTCCACTTTAACTGCAAACATGCTTTTAAAATGTCTATATATGTAAATTAACAGTCACAATTACGGCTGTTTACTAGATGCACTTCTGTTTCAACAGCATTTCATTAACAACAGTTTTTGCATTGCTGATCACTGTAACCAATCACAGACAAGATCACAACAGCGAATCAGACTGGTTTAAACTGCACAGAAGAGTTTTGTTCACTGACTCATTATAAACAACAAAGGCTGCGCCTAAAAGCTGAACAAATTGCTCTCTGTTGGCAGGATACTGAAGCAAGACAACAAAACACACCTGAATCACATATTTGTAATGTCTGAGATGCCTTCATTTGGCTGATTTTAACAGTAGCACAGATTCATTCCAGAATGACAACAGGAAGTAAATCTGCTGAATTATTGTTTCATGACACACTCCTGAAATTCCAATGATCACCGCAGTAACGTCACTGTTTTGACTTTATTCTTTCTTTCCTTCTATTACAGTCGCCCTTTGGAGGGACTTGCTTTGGGACTTTGCAGACATTATTCATGCCCAGACAGCAACATTACACACCAAAGAAAGTTGAACTTGGGACAAAAGCAGAACAGGTGTTCTTTAACTCTCACTATTGCTCAGAAATGTAACCTTAAGTATAAATAGCATATTACCTTAACACATTGCATGAACAGCATTTCTCACTGTTTTCACTTATTGTAACAAGATGCTAATGTTGCTATTTAAACCTGATGCAAATAGTATCAATATCTATTTACACTGACATCATTTGAATTTTGAAAATGTGAATTCTAATAATGAATATTTATAACCATGATTACATCAGCAAAGGGAATACCCAATTATGATTTTTGTCCCTCTGACTGTCACTGCTATAATACAAATGAACACAATATATATAAAACGTATAAAACATATTTAAAGACTCACCATTGACAGTGACATTGAAGTTCGTGCCACTGTTTCGGCTGTTCAACGATAGCTGATATTCTCCAGAGTCTGTGTTTCTGGTGTTTGTGATGGTCAGAGATCCAGTGTGATGATCCAGCTTCAGTCTGTCTCTGAATCTCTCTTTACACTGAACATCTGTGCAGATCTTAATCTGATCTTTCATGATTTCAGCTATACGATTGCTATTAAAATACCATCTAACTCTGTCTTGTTGGTTCATTTCAACACCAGTGTTTAGAGTGACTGAATCTCCCTCCATCACTGACACTCGGTCTTCCTCAGCACCAGACACACCTGAAGAAGAAATCAACATCTCATTATAAGCCTCTCATTTATAAGCCTCAACATCTCATTTACATAAGTGCTACATGTATAGAAAATACAGATAAAATAGGACTGTAGCACATTTGCCAAAAATGCTTGGAACTTAAACAACCATTAACCATTGATCAACCTGTTTGGCAAAAATGCTGTAATACGAGATCTTGTAACAGGTAACATGAAGAAAGTGCAAACATTGTTCGTTTACATATGTTACAAATACTAAGCTAGATAAAATCAGCAAACATCCTTTTAAACTGTACACAAGTTAAAGAGTTGGCATTTAGTATTTTTTAAAGCTACATGCCATGGTTTAATTAGTATATAGGTAACCAGAAAGTAAGACAAGTCAGGTTTGTAATGGAAGGAAGGACATTTTTATGACCGTGTCAGGACATATGCAGGGGGAAACAAGCTTGTGTAATTTACTTTGTGTTTGGCCATCGGAACTATGCGTTTAAAATGACATCTACAAGCTTTGTGATAAAGTTTGGAAACTTGTCTCGTTTAGATCTCACGTGTCAGAAACAACCCTACAACATATCTAAGTGACAAGATGGTCATTTGTAACTTCAGTTAGTGAAGGTGATAGAGATAATCTCAATTATGTAATACTAACTCAAAGGAACTTAAAAATATTTGAACTGTTTTCTAAAATTGCAATGGAAAATGCATTGAATGACCAACTGAGACTCACCAGTGACAGAGACACTGAAGCTCCTAATGATGCTGAATCTGCTGCTGTTGATCTGTAGTTTATATTCTCCAGAGTCTTCAGTTGTGGTGTTTGTGATGGTCAGAGATCCAGTTTGATGATCCAGCTTCAGTCTGTCTCTGAATCTCCCGTCAAGAACATCACACTGTTCATCTGTACAGGTCTTACTCTGATCTCCAGTGATTTCAACGATTAGAATGTCATTAAAATACCACATTGTCACATCATTTGGGTGTTTTACTAAACCAGGATCTAAAGTGACGGATTCTCCCTCCTTTCTCTTCATTTTATCTAGTTCAGCAGAACGAACACCTGAAACAAACCAGCACGAAACACTAAAAACTCACCAATGGAAATTATTTAATTTAAATCAAACTACACTGTTTAATGACCTTAGCTCTACAAATTCCACTCTGACAGCAACTATGTTTTTAAAGACATTATCTATAATACTGTACTTGAATTCAATTATCTTAAATGTCTCTGCAATAAAAACAAGGATGCAATTCAAACCTTAACTGGCTTTTAAGCATCCACTAAATGACTCACCACAAACAGTGACATTAAAGATTTTTTCTGTGTTGCCGCTGTTGATCAGTAGTTTATATTCTCCAGAGTCTGTGTTTCTAATGTTCATGATGGTCAGAGATCCAGTCTGATGATCCAGCTTCAGTCTGTCTCTGAATCTCTCTTTACACTGAACATCTGTACAGATCTTCCTCTGATCTCCAGTGATTTCAGCGATGCGGCTGTCAAGAAAATACCATTTAATTCGTTCTTGTTGGCCTTTTATAAATCCAGTGTTTAGAGTGACTGAATCTCCCTCCATCACTGACACATCTTTATCAACATCATACGAACCTAGAGAAGAAATTAACAGTTTATTATAAATCACTTTTGAGTA
Source organism: Abramis brama (assembly GCA_022829085.1). Classification (NCBI taxonomy): domain Eukaryota; kingdom Metazoa; phylum Chordata; class Actinopteri; order Cypriniformes; family Leuciscidae; genus Abramis; species Abramis brama. The sequence goes on along the minus strand of CM040773.1, from coordinate 34,132,228 downwards.
AACCAAACTGAGGGACAAAGTTCCATGATTTTTTTTTTTTTTTTTTTTGTACAGATAAAAAAAAAAAAAAATTGTCTGGATTCATAATGTAACACATGCAAACAAACAGCAGAGGAACATCATTGATTAATTCACTCTTCAGACAAACATAATCTCATGGTTCATGCAGTCTCATGGACGATCTTAACCAAAATCATACAACCAATCCTGATTCATATCCTCACACATACTATATTTGTGCATTTCTATATTCAAGTAGAGATCATTAGACTTAGATCCATGATATATATCATATTACTGCCTATAAAACTTTAAGTTTAAACGCTGTACTTTTTGTCTCTGCACAAAACATAACTTTCAAAAATGTCTAAAACTATAACGATTTCATACTAAATTCTTAGCTAAAACAGAAATAGTTTAGAAAAAAAAGTTATCTACAATCATAACGTACTAAAATGATGCATGACAAGCGCCATTTGTTTATCGTTTACTATAAGAGAAAGTGATGTCTTACCAGGAACGATGAATGCACTCAATGTGAGCAGAACAAAGCCATTCATTTTCAGCACTTTTCCACTTAAATGAATGCGGATTCTCTATAAATACAAAGCGTTATTTCCTACTCTGTCGACGGCGCCCAAGTGAAAGTTATTTAATATAAATTGATGTGCAGCTGAATAACCAAAGCCTAGGCTACGTCATAAACGACACGTCACGTCAAGCACGCTCGCCTCTTTGGTGTTTTGTCATGAAAGACTTAGTTGTATGAAGGCTACTGAGTGATTCTCATAAGTGTGTGTCAGTGTCTCTTTACACTGAGAAATGTGGGCGCGCGAGGCGGTGAGGGGAGGAAAAGTACAGTATACATTAGTAGCCTAGTATCAGACAAGATCTAAGGCGGATATAACGTGGTTCATGCAATTCAGGTTCTGGGACTTTCATATGAAAATGAATATTATGAACAAGACATTCAAATTACATTTGTTAATAATCCCATCCGAAAGAAGTGTTTTCCATCCATTTTTTGTTGGTCTCAAAAAATCAATTACAGAAGTTTATTTAGATAGCCCACTATTTATTTATTTATTTTTTTTGTATTTTTTTTGGAGCACATAATGGCGAAGAGGTTCCCAAATATACACATGTGACCTCATTTGATTAGCATATTTACACTGACTTGATACCCAATTCTGATTTATGGACTAGGCCTATATCTGAATTTTTTATGACCATCTTACATCTTCATTTAAAAGGGACTCATATACAATATTTGTTTTTACACTATACACTTAGGGCGTGTTCACACTTGATGGTCAGACTGGCTTGGTTTAGTCAGATTAAAACAAACCCTGGTGATTGCTCTGTTAGTGCGGTTCATTTGAATAAGTGTGGGCTAGGACTACTATGATATTTGACAATAACTACTCAAGATTTTGCTTTAGTATAATTTTTGGGATAATTAGGGCCGGATTCGGATTTTTCAGGACGTCTGGTCACACTAGCTCCACCTGGGACATTAGTTCTTACGGCTCCATTGGGCCCCCCCGTTCCTTTGGCTGCACCTTGGTCAGTTGTTGCTCTGCCTATGCTACAGACTTCCAATCCTTCCGGTACACCTAATCCCTCTACCTCTTTGGCTCTGTCGGGCTCCCCCTTTCCTCCAACCCCACCTTGGTCCTCGGTCCTAACAACTCTGCCTCAGTCCTCCAGCACCCTGACTCCATCTCAGCCTCTCGTCACCACGGCTCCACCTTGGTCCTTCGATGTTGCCTGGTTTCATCATCTCCTCGGCTCTGCTTGAATCTCCACTTTTCCCATCTCCACCACTGTCGCTCGGTCGCCAGGTTCTGCTCGGACAGTATGTGAAGGCAGTCTCCTCCTGTCTCCTCCCTCCATCATCTCCACCATGGAGGTTAGCTCTTCGTTCGCCTTCAGAGCCCCCACCCTCCATCCATTTTTTAGCGTTACACCACGTGGAGATGCTTTCTTAAAGACGGGGGTGTAAAGTCAGATACATGTTTGGTTTGTTTGTGTTTTAGTTTTGGTTTTCCCTGCCTGACTGCCCATCTGTTTTCCTAATAAGTTTATATGGTTACTGATTGTTACACACCTGTTTCTAGTTCTGTTGATTACTCCCTGTGTATTTAAAGGGGTGGTACAATGCCCCTTTTTACTTTATGTAAAATAAGTTTATGTTGTCCCCAGAGCGTGTATGTGAAGTTCTAGCTCTAAATATCCCACAGATATTTTTTATAGCATAATAAAATTGTCCCTTTTTGAGGGTCAGTAAAAACGCGTTGTTTAATGTATGTCCCTTTAAATGTAAATGAGCTGCTGCTCCCGGAACGGAGGGCGGAGCTTCAACAGCTCGTGTGTGTCAGCAGCTCCGACACAGACAAGCACTAAAATGTCAGAAATGTTTAAACTGGAGTGGGACAATGATGGAGAGACTCATGACAACATGTAGAATGCAACAGGACGTTTCTGAACGGTTAGTTGGTGATTTTATGTTGCTGATGTGATCTTCAAATCTTTGATTAGCATATTCTGTCATGATAATCTATAAAATTGATCATGTGGGAACTGTTGTAAGATGCATACAGAGTGACATGCTATTGCATTTGTGTTATGTACTGTATTGCATGTGAAAAGATGGATGCGACAGCTTGAGCAGACTCACAAATGTGCTCGACTACAACAACTCTTCCTCTTCTCAACATGGACTGCTGTTCCAGGGGGCGGAGTTTATGCAAATTTTAGGGTTAGTGATGTCGCTAGCCTGGGAGGGATGTTGTGTAGTCCCTACCAGCCGTTTGTTGTAGTGCTTAAAAAAAAAGGATTGCTTTAAAAGCAAATATCTTCCTTTGCTTTGAACTTTGAGCGTTGTAACTTTGCAGATGTTGTTTATGCGCAAACAGCAACATTACACACTAACTAAAGTTAAAAAAGTGAAATTATAATCAACCACCCCTTTAAGCCTTCTGTTCCCACAGTCCTTTGTTCGGTGTCATCGTTGTTTTACATGGTTGTTTCTATGCTGTTTCCTTGTGAGCTCCTGTGTGTTTCCTGTTTGATTTATTTTATTAAAGTTTTTTTTTTTTTTTTTTTCTGTCATTTTGCGATCTACTGCAATCACACCTGACAACATAAAAGATAATTGTTTAGTAGCTACAAATGTGTCAGATATTTTATATGCATTCTCTTTTCTGTTCTGTGTAGGAAAGAAGTCAGACTGTGAGGTTTAAAACCACAGCGTGAGAAGAAAACCTTAACATACAAATTAAACACAGATAAAAAAAAAAAATAGCCACTGTGATGTACAAGATCTTTGTCAAAGATATCACACCAGATTGCAGAAGAACAACCACTGCAGGTTTCAGTTTGAAGCTGAGCTGCTCATGGCACACTTTATATGACTGGCAACCATGTGAGATGGTGGATGGTCTATATGATTATAAAACCATTGTAAAATCCATAAGATTTATTGTACCATGAAACTTATGTTGAATAATCTATAATATTTACGCAATTTTACACATTTCTACTTTTATGTCAGAAACTACCTTTCAGAAACTATCAGTGTTGAATTATATGAATGTTTTCCAATTGATAAAGATTGTTTTCCAATAATAAAAAAAAAACAGCATAATGTCTTAACAAATGTCAGAAGAAAAGTTATATGATTTATATATAGGTTCTTAACACATTCAGTGTGTGTGTGTGTGTGTGTGTGTGTGTATGTGTGAAATACGAAAGTCAGACCGTGAGAGTATTCACATACCAGATGATGGTTATCAGTAGATAGTCTTTTTAGGTCAGCCGTTTCACTGAACAATTGAAGACAATGTTTCACATGCTTGTTTTGTTCTGTTTGTGCTTCTGCCGTCTGATTAGTAAGTAACAAATATATTTTTATGGCCTAATTTCTGTCCGTTTCTCAGTAATAATGCTGCTGTTACAGTTTATAATAGTTTAGAGTATTTTCATTTGCTGTTCTTGTTACATAAATTAAATCAAACACATTATTGTGAGATATACTTTTAAATTCAGGTTTCTGTGAGTGTGTTATAATGAGCTGAATATAAAAATATGAAACTATTGAAAGTGTCAAGCAGAATTAAACTTGTAGTTTTACTGTAATTCAATTTTCATCTACCTTCAAATTGCTCTACTAGCAGATAGCTTTAAAACACATTAAAGATAAAAAAATATTTTTGACACTGTCTGTATGTCACCTTTAAATCTCTTTTGCGTCCTTTAGTTCACTTTTACAAGTTACTGACAACAGCTGATTTGATGCTTAGTAAACCAACATGACCATTAATCTGTGGAACATCTGTTCATGTTCTCCAGGTGTGTTTGGTGATTCAGTGTCAGTGATGGAAGGAGATTCTGTCACTCTAAACACTGATGTTAAAATACGTGAAGACGATGATATACTGTGGACATTTGGAGCTGAAAACTCTCTGATAGCTGAAATCAGTAGACCTGCTGGAATCTCTTCCACATATGATGATGTTCCTGATGGGAGGTTCAGAGACAGACTGAAGCTGGATGATCAAACTGGATCTCTGACCATCACAAACATCACAACTTTACATACTGGGCTCTATGAAGTAAAGATTAGTGGAGCAAAACTGTCATCAAAAACATTTAGCGTTTCTGTATATGGTGAGTAGAGATTTTTATTAAAACGTTCAAGTATTATTAAAGGAATATTTGGGGTTTAGTACAAGTTAAGCTTAATCGACAATCCGTTTAGTGTTTTGTGTTGTGAGTATTTTAATGTGTACAGATTGACTCATTTTGCTTCCATTTTAAAAGTCTGTCTATAACCCAGATTTTTGCTTTTCTGCTTGACAAGTGGAAATATTTTTGAAGTCATCAACATCATGCACCACAAATGCTGTTGACTGAGCTTAACTCATACGAACTCTGAATGTTCCTTTAACTATATACATATTGAAATGTTTAATCATTTAATATATTTCTGTTTATTCTCTCATGTTTTCCAGCTCCTCCCGTCACGTCTAACATTACCAGAGATTGCTCTTCATCATCATCAAATTGTACATTGCTATGTTCAGTGTTGAATGTGAGTGATGTGACTCTCTCCTGGTACGCAGGAATCAGTGTATTGTCCAGCATCAGTGTGTGTGATCTCAGCATCAGTCTCTCTCTACCTCTGGAGGTGGAATATCAGGATAAAAACACCTACAGCTGTGTGCTGAACAATCCCATCAGCAACCAGACCACACATCTCAACATCACTCAACTCTGTAACACATGTGCAGGTACGTCAGCACTGCTGATATTAGTGTTAATTTACAGAGTTGCTCTCTGATTTTGTTATAGATCAGACACATTCAATTCCATTTTGTCCATAACAGATCAAGGCCTACCTTTATTGTACATAGTGTTGATCTCTGCTGCTGCTGCTGGATCTCTGATCATTGTTGTTATAGTCGCGATGTGCTGCATCTGTAAGAAATGTAGAAAAACAGGTAAGGAGAGCAAGCAATTCATCTGTACAAATATTTATGTTTTTTAAGACACACATTTAAAAAAAAAAAAACATATCTGTGATTATTGTTAATGCAGTTCAGACCCAGGAGGAAGGCAGAACTGATTCAGCATCGAGTAAACCAACAACACCAAAAATGGTAATACCATTTATGACATTGTTGCAAGAAGTTTCTTTCAGTTAGTCTTATCAAAGCTTTGTGTGCACCATCAGACGGTCAGTGAACAGACGAGGGTGGCTGTGAACTGTTTTTCACTTTTAAAGGGCTATTTTAATTTTGCAGACCTTAGTGCAAGTCAACGTTTATTAGCACATAGAAAATGTTTTTAAAATGTATCAAAAGCAATGATTTATCAACCAGGTTCCCTAAGAAGGGGAATGAGACATTGCTTCTTGGTTTTGACGCGATTGGAAATGCCCTCGAAATGACCGGTGACTAAATGTGTAAACACACGCAAATCTAAAAGTGAACAGTTGGATCAACTTAAAAAAATTACTTCAATTGGTAACACCTAAAGAAATTAAGTTTTCTCAACTTAAATTCTCAAGTTTTATTGAAGTTCAATTGAAGTATTTTTTTTTAAGTTGATCCAACTATTCACTTTTTACAGTGTGGCAGTCCATGACGTCACACATTAAGCACTCATGCGCATAAAAGGGTGCCCAAGTTACATGTCATAAACTCTTTTATTTGAATGAGATGTGCAGGCATGTCCCAAAGTATGGCAACAAGATGCAATTAAGACGTTCCCTTTCAGAGTGGAACTTCTTCGCTGCGTCTTGGTGTTGATGCTATGGGGAACACAATACCCACTATTTCATTCTGAGGAAATGCCTTCACAATGGGTTGCATGAGATTAAATTACTTTTCAAAATTATTCAGTCAAAAGCAAAGTGTCCCAAGCAGAACAAAATAATTCTGTCCAGAGAGGCTCATCGGGAGCAGCCAACCAAAGGGTGCCTGCAAACTTCTCTGACTTCTCTGACAAGTTAGTGAGAAGAGCAGGCTACAACCTCCAGAAATGGCACCACCCAAAGGGGAAAAATGGGAGGGAGACAAACAAGAATATGGGACATCATTTTTTACTTTCACATGTCCTGAAACTTTCAATCACCAGGGTCAATACCCATTGGGAATCAGAGATGAGCTTAAACCCAACTTGAAACCCCAATAAGTGGTTGGGGAGGGTGGAATAAGAATGGGATCCTATGTCCATTCTTATTTATTCACCTCTGACTATGTTACACAGTGGTTGCACCAGAGATGAAACAGGATCTTAGTGCAGCAGCTTTATTCAAAAACAAACTTAAATTTCACAAAATAATCTCCAGAACAAGAACATAACAACCAACTCAACACAACATAGAGCTGACCTAATTACCAAACTATCCAAACACAGACAGTAACAGGAATCAAAACAAATGACATCATGACAGAACACCCCCAGCCTCCAGGGTGGCTCAGGGAGTTTAGGGAGTCAGGACTGCGCTGACAGTGGCCAAGGAGGATCAGCCTTCGTGGCCTTGCCATGGGAGCCAGGCTTGGCCACTGTGGCTGGAGACGTATAGCCAGTAAAAAAAAATTATTGGGAGGTTTCTGGGCTAGGGAGGACTCTGGAACGGCTCAAGCGGGCACTGGGCAAAGCTCTGGTCAGGGGCAGGAGCCATCACAGGACTCTGGTCATGGACTGGTGCTATCACAGGACTCTGGTCAGGGGCTGGAGCCTTCACTGGACTCTGAGGGCTGAGGGCTCAGGTGTCACTTCCCGCACGGTAAAGGTTGAGAGACGTAGAAGAAGGGCGTAATCCAATAATGTGCTCAGGGATGCTCGAGGACCATTACGGACTAGAAGGGATTGAAGTAAATGGTTTAGTTCATGGCAGAAAAAGTCAATCAAAACATAGTCCGGGAGGTTGGTGGAAATTGAAATGTCCAAAAAATCTCTGATGTGGTCCTTGAGTGAGCGTGTTCCCTGGCGCAGTCTGAACAATTTTGCTGCTGCTAAATCCATTTTGTTGTCAGTTCTTTTGTTACACAGTGGTTGCAGCAGACATGATCCAAGTGCAGCAGCTTTATTCAAAATTAAACTCAAACTTCACAAAATAATCTCCAGAACAAGAACAAGAACAAGAACAAGAACAAGAACAAGAACAAGAACAGAACAACCAACTCATCGCAACATAGACCTGACCTAATTACCAGATTAAACAAACACAGACAAGAACAGGAATCAAAACAAACTGACATCATGACAGACTATAGTAAAGAGATGCATTAACCCTTCAATCTGAATGATTGGAGAGGACTGTAAATGGTAGTGTGGGACAAAAGCATTTGTCCAATGCAACCCCATTCACCAAGCTTCATGTCGATTATAGCAACCACCCACAGGGGGGCACACTATACTACTGTTTGCATAATATATGTATCAGGTGACAGCAGATAACAGAGCTTGAGCTTCCTGAAACCTGCTTTCTATTACCACATACTACAACAAACAGCTCCTGAAAACAAAAAAAAGCTGATGATGTGTAACTTAGGTGCCCTTTTATGTGGTCCTGTTATTACCAGTAAAGTTGTGAAGTTGCACTGCGACACGTCTTTAGTTTACGGACAGTCCATTTCTATTTTAGATGTGCTGCTGTCCACCTACAATACAGTTTTTTATTTACACACAATGAATGAATTGTTATGGCTATTTTCATTATGCATGTAAAAATCCAGTCTGTGATCTATCTCTGGCCTGTTTAAATAATATTTGTATGAAATATATGTAAACACTTCCAATTGCAAATTAGTTTGTTATTCTAAAATAATCCATACAACGCAAGTTTTATATTGTTATATTGTCTTTGGAAAGAAAGTAGGACATTAGTCCTATACTAGCAAGTTGAAATAGAAAACAGTGATAACTCATGCTAGCTGTACTGAAGTGTGTCCTCGAGCCGCAGCTGCTCTGCGGTTTATCATTATTCTGAGCTGAAATGCAGCTTTAGCAGCCATTGGTTGCTTTGTAGACATGCTACAACAATCGTTGCTGTTGCTTTTGTGTGAAGACAATCATTATCAGCTCAGATGACCGTATGGCTATCATGAAAATCTTTCAGAGCTTTGATGTCTTCCTCTTGCTTCTCCATGTTAGCATCTATTCTGTAGTATAGCAGTTTAATATCTATATTACTGAAGTACATTATTTCATAGAAATAGTTATGTTGCATCTGCAGGTTCCTGATCATGTCTTTGTTTTATTTCAGAAATCAAAGATGGAGGCCGTGTATGAAAATGTCCCCAAAAAACGATGATCAAATACTGTATCTGTGGAATTGATGTTAGAGTTCATACAGGACAATACCTCTCACTTTTGGTCTGAGTTAATTCTCTGAAAGGATACGTCTGTTTTTACTTTTTGTATCACATCTTTTGGTGTTATTGTGATGTATAAAATGTTGTTTTAATTTAATTGTATTCACCAATAGCATACATAAACTTTTTAGTTTATCATATAGAAATTCACCTGCTGTTCATTATTAAAATTGTATCACACCCTTTAATGTACTCCTTTGTGTCATTTACTGTTCTTGTTTTATTATTTTTGCAAAATGTTATTGAATAATTGGCCTGCTTAAAACCTTTGACCAATGTGTTGGATTTTCCCCTAAACCTAACTACGTCCTATAATATTTATAGTATAGCAAATGTCCTCTAAATGCTTTAATCACGGCCAGGAGATCTCAGACAAATTCCATTGAGAATCTCACCAGAAAACATGTAAACAACATTTTTTATAGAATAGAGACAACAAATAAAATCATCATGACTAACATGGCACCTTATACCAATATGTTTGGTTCAATTGGGAAACCAAGCCCCCACCCTTTTCCCCTCTGTTACTGGCATAAGCAAAATTATCTTGAATCATCAAAAATAAGTGGAAAGTTTTAAGAGTTCAGTTGATTGCTCAATCTATCATGACATACTACAGACAGTATATTTTTGATATTGTCATGGTCAGCACTTGTTCTTAGAACAGACCTGTTCTTAGAAAGAACAGAATGTTTAGTAGGCTACATTATGTTTCAGAGTGTTAGAATGTTAGGCCTGAAAAAGGAAGTAAAGTTTAGATGTTAGAATCATGGTTAGTTTAAAAGATAGTTCACTGTGTGACGTCCTTGTTGGTCCTTCCTTGTTTTGTATGTGTGCGTGTGTTTTGTGTGATTATTGTTTGCAGGTGAATGGCTGATTGCGGCGTGATTGGGAGCACCGGTGCGCAGGTTCTTCGTGCTCTACAAAAGCTGTCGGGTTCTTTTGGCAGGGTGGCTTCTACTCTGGTTCGGCGTGGGTTCCTGGTGTTTTCACGTCGTTATCGATGGCTGTAGACGGCCGAATTTCGGCTTAAGTCAAATAGTGTGAAATAAAGCGCTGCTTTGAGCAAATTAAATGTATTCGTTTTCTCCTTATTTGTGGTGATTCGTTGGAATCATAACAACTGTCTTATCTATTAAAAAACTAACACACCAAATTCCGTTGAAATATAACATTCTGAACCAGGCATACTTTCAATACATACAGTTCAGAGAAGTAATTATATAATCTGCTGGTTCAAGGAACTTAATAATAATAATAATAATATTTTTTTTCAAGCCCTTTCACTTTTAAAACCAAATAAATTAGTCACAAATATCTGAATAATTAATATCCACTAGATTTAAGATCAGAAAAACAAAATAAAAGTGTACATTACATAAAACAGATCGAAAAAAAAAATGCTGACTTTTATTGAGCTGAGCAGGGAGACCCTGGATGGGCTGCCACAACAGAGACCCTGGTAAGACCTCTGCCAGTGGGACATCATCTTGGATGAGACCGCGTGCATATCTCCACTGACCAACAGGTTTACAGGGCTGACTCAGTCGGTGGCTGCCATGTCGCCAAGATGTTTTCAGAAAGAGGGAAGAATATATATATTTTTTTTAAATATGGTAACACTTTACTTGAAGGGGTGTGCATAAGACTGACATGACACCTTCATAATCATGACATGACATATGTCATGATTCATGAATATGAAGGAGGTTTTATGCATGTTTATGACATTAAGTGTCATTCTGTTATAGGATGAATGATGGAAGACCAGGCTGGAATGCAGTTAACAGTCTTTAATGAATACAGGAAATAGTCCTCAATACCAGAACACAAATCACAGGCTTAAATCTCAGCCAGAACAGAAACTGCCAGACGACTGGAACTTTAGAAAAACAGCATCAGCCTCCACGAGGACAGAGGCAGGGACCCAGTGGAGCAAGCAGCCGGTCAGGAAATGTGAGACAGCAGATAAGGGCGAGCAGCAGAGAGCAGGCACAGAACAGGTACTCTGCAAACAGGCACAGCTGGATAATTCACAGTCTGATGGCAGTTACTCACAGTAGAATTAATAGTATCACTTTCCACAAACGAGACAGGACAAGACTGAAAGGTTGACGTTTCTCGTGAGAGGTCATAGAATAATCCGACAACAGGATAGGGCTAAGAGGAGAGAATAAGAAGCAAAAAAAATCAATAGGTAAAAGGGAACAGGTGAGAAGGGAATGAAAGGGGAAACAGCTGTAAGAGGTGATGAGCGGAGACATGGATATGTGTGCGTGATTGTGTGTGCGAGTGGGAAACAGCTGTAAGAGATAATGAGCGGAGGAATGGATGTGTGTGCGTGATTGTGTGTGCGAGTGAGTGCGTGACCACAAGAGGGAGACAAAGATAGAGCAAAGAGACCAGGATCATGACACATTTGCTCAATTATGATATTTCTAATGCAAATATGACATTGTTTGAGATGTCTTTGTCATGACAACTTGACATAAAACCAAAACATTATAACCTGTCAGTGTCATAACAACTTGACAATACCAAGACAACATAAATATGTCATAAACATGACATAGCAGATTAATGATCAAACTTAAGAAACCACTGTATGGGTTAACATTACATTAACTGTCATGTGGATGGTTTTGACATTGGCTGTCATGAGGCCATTATAACTGTGTCATGGATATTTTTCTTGACCTCAAAAATTGAATTTGTCATTAAAATATCATTTTAATGACAAATTCAATCCATAAAGCCAAGTAGTTTCTTAAGTTTGATAACTAATCTGTCATGTTTATGACATATTTATGTCGTCTTGGTAATGTCAATTTGTCATGACAAAGACACTGACAGGTTATGATGTTTTGGTTTATGTCAAATTATCATAACATAGACATCTCAAACATATGTGTCATATTTGCATTAAAAATGTCATAATTGAGCAAATGACACTTAATGACAGTTGTCATAAACATGCAAAACCTCCTTCGTATTCATGACATGTCATGATTATGAAGCATGTCAGTCTTATGCACACCCCTTCAAGTAAAGTGTTACCAAAAATATTTTAAATGCAAAATATATTAAAAATTGAGCGCAGCGTTAGTTCAGACAGGCCACGTACTGTAGTCACCTGACACGGTCAGCTGTAAATCACCCCAATCATCACCATTCTCCTATCAGATATCCAGGAGGTTTTCCCTCACACCCAAAAAGGTGCAACTTTGACAAGCTATACCATAAATCTGGGTGGTTTTTTGAGCTGAAACTTCGCAGACACATTCTGAGGACATCAGAGATGTATAATACGTACATTATGTGAAAATACATAATAGGTCACCTTTAAACATACCCGGGTATCACATAACCTGCTTTCTAGAATACCCCCCTGACTTTGAAGTGTGTGTGTGTGTGTGTGTGTGTGTGTGTTTTGCACAATGGATGATTGGCACATTTTTAAAGAATTGCTCAGTTATTGGCTCATTTAATCCTTGAGGGACTGTTTTTGACACAATAAAAATGTTTTGAAAATGTAAACAGTTGGATTTAATTATTAACAGTGAAACTTCCTTAGCTTACCTTTTCGAAATAATCCGTTAGACAAATTGAGATTTGAGGAGCGTGCACTGATATTTTCAGTTCCACTCGTTTGCGTGTTGTTTCAAGGCCACGCCCACAACAGGGGGAATATAATGAATATTCATGATTACTCCACCCACTAGCACAGTTTTCACAGGAACACAACACTGGCCACGTCATCGCGCTACAGTGCATAGGGAGCCTCCTAAATTATTACTTTCATTTTAACAGGTGAAATGGAGTCGCCATCACGGAGCACATTTCCAAAAATTGTTAAAATGAAGCATGTCGCCTCGATTTTGCTCTTATTGTCGTTCTGCCTACGTGTGTGTGATTTTAGTCAGGGTTCGAAATGACTTAGGACTCTTGGGGGGTCCCCTAAAATTTAATTATTAAATTATTAAAAATTTTGAAGAATCCCTTGCTACACTATATACTGTAGGCAAAATTATATGGACCAATGTTGAAGGTGGGATAATGGTCTTGGGATGTTTTTCATGGTTTGGGCTAGGCCCAAGTCAAGTCAAGTCAAGTCAAGTCAAGTGTATTTATATAGCGCTTTTCACAATACAGATTGCATCAAAGCAGCTTCGCAGCATTAAACCAAAATAACACAACAAGGTTGTTTCTAGTGTAAATTTATTGATTGATAAAATTAATTAATTTAATTGCCCAGTATTGTAGTGGTGTCTGGAGAAGTGGCTATAATCTAACAGGTAAACCTCTAACTCTGGAGCAACAAAGTTACAAGTTATTTTTCTCTCCATGATGCAGGATTCTAAATTAAGAAAAATAATATTAGCTTCCTAGATAGCTTACCAAGCTCTCATGTATACTCATTCATGCTCAAATCACATTCACTTTAATCAACTCACAGACCTGGTTATCTTTCGTAATCACTGACTGGAAAAGTAGGTTGTTATGCTAGCTTTGAATAACTAGTCTAGCTGCTAGGTCTGCTATGGAAGCTTGTTTCCGCCACAGAATAAAACATTTTAAAAGAAAATTGCGACTTTTTATCTCACAATTGCGAGTTTGCAATTCTGAGAAATAAAGTCAGAATTGCGTGAAATAAAGTCGCAATTGCGTGTTATAAAGTCAGAATTGCGAGATATAAAGTCAGAATTGCGTGTTATAAAGTCAGAATTCTGACTTTTTTTCTCGCAATTGCGACTTTAGGCTATATCACGCAATTCTGACTTTATAACACATAATTGCGAGTTTATATCTCGCAATTCTGACATCTTTTCTCAGAATTGTGAGATATAAACTAACAACTGTGATATATATAAAGTCCAATTCTAAGGAAAAAAAGACAGACTTTTTTTTATTATTTTTTTTTACCTCAGAATAGTTTATATCTCACAATTCTGACTTTATAACACGCAATTGCGACTTTATATCATGCAATTCTGACTTTATATCTCCCAATTGCGTATTATAAAGTCAGAATTGTGAGATATAAACTGAAAAAAAGTCAGAATTTCAAGTATATTTCTCGCAATTGCGGGTTTATATCTTATAACACGCAATTGCGACTTTATATCACGCAATTTTGACTTAATAACACACAATTGCAACTTTATATCACGCAATTGTGACTTTATAACCTGCAATTGTGACTTTATATCCGTAATTCTGAGATAAAAAGTCAGAATTGTAAGATGTAAACTCGCAATTGTGAGAAAAAAAAGAGTCAGAATTGTGAGATTAAAAAGTCGCAATAACCTTTTTTATTTTTCACTCTGTGGCGGAAGCTTCCATAGTCTGCTGTTAGCTGGCAGATCATTTGGCTTCATACACATAACGTTACAGCTAGCAAGAAACGTTGACAAACGTACTCTTCTAATCATTACACTGGGTATCTAGTTAATGCAACTTTTGATATAGGAACTCGAACTCCTAATATTTTACTATAAGCAATTATGGAGATATAAATATAATCGAAGCACTTACAGGATTTTCATTCAGGATTTCACTCTTTGTTTCGTTTTGCCGCGTTCAGCTACAGTGCGTGTCTGCGGGAGCACCACAACAACAATCTGTGACGCTGTATAGGATCTCACTCGGCTAATAGCTGCCCTGATTGCTGCCTCGCGCTAGGAAATAAATTAATTACTGTTATAAATATAAAACGTCACTAAAGACCTAGAATTTTCACAATCATTTTTAATGTTAAAATATATTTGTCGGGGACCCCCCAAAATCCAAAAATAAATTCTTATGGGGGGTCCCTAATGACTTATGGAGGGTCCGGGACCCCCCCAGACCCCCCTCATTTCGAACCCTGATTTTAGTAAGTCTTTAATGTTACTATCAACGATAAAAACAAACGTGACGTAGTTTTTCTTAGTAGGCTAACTTATCGGTTAGTGAGCGGGGCTAGTTGTAAAACTTCCCACACATGCTAGCATGACGAAACTTCGTGTATTTACTAGTTGCCATAACACTATGTAGAGAAAATTAAAAAGATATCACTGGACGTTTATTTAATCATAGCACAAATAAATGTCTTAAGTTATTTTTTTCATTTCTGTTTTTGTGTTTATTTAAAATTAGACAAATCTGATACTATTTTAATCTCCAATATGTTATTAAACAGTTGAGAGAGTTCTTTAACGTGGTCAGGTTAACCAACAGAAGACACTAGCAGGGTTTTAATCCCAGTTGAGCAGGTGGGGCATGTTGTCACACTGCCAATGTGCCCTATTAGAACTATGTATTTGTATTCCATACTTGTATGTATTAATTATTTAAGAAACCATGATAAATAGGTGAATAAAGACTGAGAGTGAATGTTAACCAATTATTAATTATGATTATTATGTTTTGAACTATGCTGTGTTTTGCGGTGTGTTGGTGTTTTTTTAAATGATTAAAAATGCCATTATTTTATATAAAAAAGTTAATTGTATTTTATTGTATCTTGTATATATTTATAAAAATAATAATAAGTGAATTTACACAAACCGAGAAAGTCAAAAAGTTTTTTTTCAAAAATATTTATATTCCAAAATATTTGCTTTACAGCAGACAGATTTTTTTTTCTTCTAAAAGACATAAGGAAAGAAAGAAAATCAGTTAGTTTTAATTTAGGCTATTCAAATGATAATTTTTGGAGTCAAAAATTTACCAAAAGTAAAATGAAAAAAAAAAACAAAAAAAACAAAACAGAAACGGACAATTATTCATTGATGAATTAACCGGAAAAAGGAAAAATGTATGTGTGCTTTGACTTTTTAAAATGTTTGCATTAGCACTGTATTGTCTGAAAATGGAATTGTGAAGCGTTGCACGGGCCAAAAACGAACGTGGCAGTTTCAATCACAGCCCAGATCAGTTAAACCACTTTATGGGTTAAGAGTTTCAGAGGCGTGAATGTAAAACATTATGGCCAAAATCTTGAAAAAGTGTCCCTGTAAATGTACAGCTATTTATGTGGGAGACTAAAATAGCTGGATTAAAAATAATGACGTTATGTTTAAAAAACAAAAAAACAATTTTTATCTCCATGTCTTGGAAAATAGCACAATTTCCTTAAGTATTGATATGGGTAAACATTTTCACTGCACTTTCCTGTTGTATAATGTTATTTGGCTTATAATTAACTGTTCATTTCTTCTTCTAGGGTTTTACATTATTGGATCAGAAGGCGTGTCAGTGTCAGTGATGGAGGGAGATTCAGTCACTCTACTCACTGGTGTTCAAACAAACCAACGAGACAGATGGACTTGGTATTTTCAGTCCAGTAGCATGGCTGACGTTCCTGAATATTTTATTAAGCTCAGTGAAGAGCCATGCTTCTATCCATTGTCCAGACATCATCCAGAGATATTTACCCACTGTAAAATCACAAAGATGCTGGAGCCTATCCCAGCATCTTGGACCCTTTTCAGGGAAAAAATAATCATAGATCTTAGTAAGCTCAGTGAAGAGCAATGCTTATATCTATGGTCCAGATGGATTACCCACTGTAAAAGCACAGGGATGCTGGAGCTTATCCCAGCATCTCTGACCATTAACGGGGAAAGAACCTATGGAAGATTCCCATTCCACATGGATGTTCAGTGTACTGAGAGATTCAGAGACAGACTGAAGCTGGATCATCAGACCGGATCTCTGACCATCACAGACACCACAACTACAGACTCTGGAGTTTATTATCTAAAGGACAGTAGCAGCATGATTAGTATAAAGCGCTTTAGTGTTTCTGTTCATGAGTCATTATGTTAAAAAGCAAGTCATGTACATTTAAACTGCAAACTGCATGTACTTAGTGATATTTTTATTCACAGTGACATTCAGAGGTGTTATTTCTCTTTAGCTGCATATTAATTTACACACAGTACAAGATCATTTCTTCAAAAACACATTCATTTGTTTCTAAGTGGATATGGTACATTTAACTACAAATTTAGTTCACCATTATTTAACCTGTTTTGTTTTTCCATTGGTGTGTTTTTGTTAATCTGCTAGTTTCTCAAACAATATCTGATCATATTTTCTAATTTTCTGTTTTTATACACGTGTTATATCATATTTAACTCTTAATCCAAAGTGAAGAGGATTTGATGTAAAAAAAAAAAAGAAAAGAAAATATGTAAAATATGTTCATAAACACATGTTGTAGAGAAATGTTGCTTTTCAGACTGAAAGTGAATAAAGAGCATGAAAATCCCTTTCTATCCACAGTTATTTCATGTTATAGTTTGTTGTTTTTAGCAAAAAGATCCTCCAGCATCTGTTGGTTTGTGTTTCAGGTGTTTCTGCTGCTGAACAAGATAAAATAAAAAGAAAGTTAGTGAGGGAGGGAGAATCTGTCACTTTTTGCCTGGTGTAATAAACACAAATGATTTGATGAAATGGTATTTTAATGACACTCTCATCGCTGAAATCACTGGAGATCAGAGTAAGATCTGTACAGATGTTCAGTGTAATGAAGATACTGAGAGATTCAGAGACAGACTGAAGCTGGATCATCAGACTGGATCTCTGACCATCACAAACACCAGAAACACAGACTCTGGAGAACATAAACTACAGATCAGCAGCGGCAGCAGCGACATCATTAGTCACTTCAGTGTTTCTGTCACTGGTGAGTCTCATTTAGTGACAATACTTTTTCACTTTTTTGGCCTTGGTACTGTGGTAGAAATTCCTGTGACTTAAGTAATGGTGTCTCATAGACCAGACACCCATGGTCCAAGTGTCTACCAGACACCTACGACTGGTACGACCAATCCAGATTATCCTCCGGTTTTCATTCCTGAGTCGGACAACGTCTTTCTCTATGAACACATTCACTCGTAAATAAGGTCTCTAGTTTTGCACTAACCTGCTGTGCAGCAGTAACCAGACAGACTCCAGATAATGCCTTTGAATGTGCTTTAATCACAGCTGGAGGACCTCATTCCAATCACAGGAAATCCTCACAACAAAAAGAGTACAGCAGTTTATATAGTATAGATGTGCATGGCAAAGGTGGCATGATTTAATTATATAATTTTTTTGTAATATGATTGGTTGTTCATAAATGCAATTCAGTAAACCCCCTCCTCTTTTACTGGGCAGAAGTACATTTGAAACTTTTGATTATATATATTTATATACCTGTATATTTACTTTCAGAAAGCTATCTTGTCTTGTAATCTGCACCCGTTATTGCACTTTGGCAAAGTACTAGAACATTTTGTTCTCATTCAAATGTTAATCCTGCTTTAAAAGAATGTTAGTGAAATATGATTATCAAAAATTATATTATATTATATTATAGTACATTACTTTTCCATTAAACCCCACATAAGTGGTAATTGTGTATTTTCTTGTAAAAATTCTGACTTTATTTAAAATTCTGTGCCTCTGTGAATGTTAAGATATAGATAGATAGATAGATAGATAGATAGATAGATAGATAGATAGATAGATAGATAGATAGATAGATCCTTTGCCAGTGCTACTTGTTGTCGGTTCAGAAGGAAATGTTGGTGCTTGCCTGCCATTCTCACTCTTTCTGACAGCGTATGTGAATGCGCCAGGGCCGGCGCTCCGCACACGCACATCACGCACTGCGCGTAGGGCACCAAGTGCTTGGGGGGGCACCAAAAAATCTGGGTCGTGAAAAATCATCACAATAGGCTACTATAAATAACAAATAAAATATGTCTAAAGCATGTTAATATACAAAAGCAATACAAAAGTAATATAGGCCTAGACCAAATTAGTCGAGAAAAAGGTGAATCTCCTGTGCCAGTCTCCCTCTGGTGCCCCCCCTCCCCACCTCCCAGTGGTCTGTTCGATTATGCCTCAATCAATAGCTGTAGGCTTGTTCGACTTCATGCAGCTCTGCGCAGACCGATCGGCGGCTGACTTGAAGCAGTGCATGCCGGTTAGAAATTTTGTCCGACTTGATACAGCGCCGACGCCACGTGACTGTGACGTATGCCATCAAAGTACCGCGAGAGCGATTCGAGAGTAGCCGGAGAACTCAGCCAGCGCAGCTTCTCAAGAGCGGCTGCACTGGGCTGCAGGAGGGCTGATGACGACACAGCTGTTCCACGATTGGCCGGATTCACCGCATGACAACGATCACATGTGTTTCGTGTTTATTCAAACACCTTTAGTTCTTCTAAAGCTCACAAATAAGATTTTTATAACAGTAAACACTCTTTTCATGTCGTTGCGATGTTATATTATGTCATGTTTATCAAATTAAAACTGATTAAAAAACTCCACTTCATTGATAGTAGCTTATGTTGAACTTTATTCTTGTTCAAACAGACGCTGTATGAAGCAGTACATAAAGTATTGAATGAAAATGTCTCTGAAACATCTGTGTATTATTTGGCAAATATTGCATTTATTTCACTGCAGCTGTGGTAAAGTATGCAAACACCACGTGAGCGGTCACTACGGGAACCAGAAAGTGTCCGACTTCACGTCTCCGTTTGCAGCTCCTCCCCGCCTGCACGCGGCTACTCTCGCCGATCGGTTGCATCCAGCCGCAGGCGATGTCGAACACACCTTGTGTCCCAATGTGAAGGCTGCATCCTTCGAAGGACTGAAGACTTCAAGGATGCAGCCTTTGCGTCCTCCGAAGGACGCACCATGTAGCCTCCGTAGGATTTCCTAATTGCGCAGCCAGGTGTTCCCGATTACCGCTCCAGGCGCCAAGCAACGGTGCGAGAGTATGCTGCCATCCTGACAATTCATTTGATATGCTATGGAGCCAGAATTGGCTATTGTCATTTTTATGTTTTATATTTTACTGGAAGACATGGTATTAAGGATGTTTCAGGTCATACTTTTGGCTTAGCCGAAAATTCAAATGTTCATTTATATCTTACCTTGATGTGATTTTGTAGGCTAGTGTATTCTTTTTATTATGCACATAAATGGACCATGGTAAATATATTTACACAGGTTTTTAACCCCATTTGAATATAAAACCCAGTTGAATATAAAAAGTCCAGTGCGAATGTTACTCCGCTCGTCATCGGCAGCTGTCAGTCACTGTTGCTAGGCGACAAGAACATTCCTCCGTAGGCTAGACCGGTCCGAGCGCTTCAGATGCGCCCTTTGAAATGGGACGGAGCTGTAGTTAGCAACAATTTGTTAATATTGTGACAACAGGCCTACATTTTCTTACTTTAATTTTCAAAATAACCAGTGGTGGTATGTAAGGAACTACATACTTCGTTAATACTCGAAGTAATTTTCCCCCGCGGGACAGCAACACTACAAAACTGTTATTTTACAACATGATGCATTGTTTTACATTAAACTACACAAAAGTATATAGTTTAAATGTATCAACCTTGAAAATATTCTGAAGTAAAATGCAACATGCAAGTAATAGAAATGCAGAATTCCTTTACTTTTACTCTTGATACCTTAAGTGCTTTAGAGTATGCAAGATAATGAAAAAAATAATAAAAAAATTGCTTAACTAAGGTTTAAAATATATGACTAGTAGTTTTTTGCCAACGTGGTATTATTATTAAAAGTACTTTAGTGTAATAAAGTATCTCAATATTTATTCCATGAGTCAGCCCTGCAAACCTGTTGGTAGACAACTTAGTGGATAGTGTAAATATGCAGTCAAACACTCTGGAGAGCATCCCAGATGATGTCCCACCAGCACGAGGCCTTACCAGGGTCTCTATTGTGGAGATCCATCCCGGTCCAGCAGCACACCAGGGTCTCCCACTCAGCTGAATAAAAGTCTACATCATTTTTCTTATTTTATGTACTGTAAATTTAAATGTTTATGTTGAATTTGATATGTTTAACGTATGTTGTAAATAGTTGGGGGGAAAAAAGGTATAGAAGAATTTGTTTCATGTAGAAATTATGACTGTCATTACAAAAATAAACAATGTCCAGAGCAATGAATTCTCTTTTATTTACACATTTAAAGTTGCATAAAAATAAATAAATGTACAGATTTTTTTATATTTTTCCTTTTAAAAAATATAGGTGAAAAAAAGTTAAACAAGAATATATATATATATATATATTTCTCAATAATTCTTTCAAGAAGAGAAAACAGCCTGTCCATCCTCTCCCTACTCTCCAGTGCTCTCCTCGCCTCTGCAGTCCCATGTCTTCTCTAATCAAGTCCAAAAACTCATTCTCTCTGTCTCGCCTTCTTCGTGGTGCTGGTGCTGGTGCTGATGCTGTTGCGGGTGCTGGTGCTGGTGCTGGTCCTGCCTCCTCCTCTTCTTGGGCACCCACTGCTGAACTCGGCCCTGATCTGTCCTCAGGGATTGAGGCCATGAGGACAGGGGGTTGGTGCAATGCCTCTGTCCCAACACCTCATCCATGAGGACAAACCAGGGCCAAGTTTCAGCAGTGGGTTTCCCACTCACACCCTCTCCTGTCCCAGGACACGTGCAATCTAAGGCAGAGCAAATTAACCATGGCTTGTTAACAACAACAGGACAATACAACAGCACAATACATTTCAGCAAAGATGTGTGTATTAATTTCTTATATATATATATATATATATATATATATATATATATATATATATATATATATATATATATATATAATTATATACCCATATAAAAATGGGTCTGGGGAATGTAACTCCCATACAGGCACAAAATAATATATATATATATAAATCTTATTTTGTGCCTGTATGGGAGTTACATACCCCAGACCCATTTTTCCCTGAATTGTTCTAAAAAAGCAGAAAAGGGTACTTAACACAGGGGTGCAATCTTAAGTGCATTGTGAACACTGCAAAATATGACACATCAAGACCAATTTAGACCAACATTAAAAACCAAATTTGGGGGTTGGTTGTTTTAGGCTTTAGGGTGAGTGATATTTCTTATAATACACAAGTGAGATAGACAAGTGCAAATATTACAAATAGGTCGTTAAACTAATAACTTTATTACCACACGTTTTGCCTAAAACAACCTGACAAATGAAGCCATGCAATGATGACGAAGGAGTTAAGATGAAGTTTATAATAAACTTTAACTGTGGTTTCGCTAGCTATTTGAGTAAATGAAAACATAACAGGCTACTTACATTTAAATGTGAATTTGCTGTCCACCACCGATCTCTCGGCCGCCGGCCTGTCGTCAACGGCGCGCAATGACTTATGGGGTAGGATAGGGTAGGATAGGCCGCTAAGTGTCCATTTATGTATCCTTCTTTTCACGGGGAAACGAAGGGCGCATTTGGCGTCGCTTTTGAATCAGGGTAGCCTTCGTCGCGGCGCGATGACGCAACCGTCCTTCGAACACGGCCTTCGGAGGATGCAGAATTGAATTGGGACAGCCTTCATCGAGCCGCGGTGACGCAATCGGCCTTCAAATGCGACCTTCCAAGGATGCAGCCTTTGAATTGGGACGTCCTTCGTCGCGCCGCTGTGACGTTTCGTCTCGCCGCGGTGACGCAATCGGCCTTCAAATACGGCCTTCGAAGGACGCAGCCTTCACTTTGGGACACAGCTTACGTCAAAATTTGGCAGACACCGACCTCAGACATGGCGTCGAAAAGGCACCAAGAGTCGGGGGCGGAACGGAAAAAAGAAAAAAGAAAAGACAGCGGGATGATAAAACAGATATAACACTACCATCGATTTAAATAGTACATTGATTGGGTTTAAGTGGTCGTTCAATGAGACCTATTATATGTTGATCCGACGAAGTTAAGCGTGTATTTAAGTGGTCCAGGGGTAGAATTTTTGCCAAGCGTGTCAGAGGTTCTGAGTTCTAATCCGCACTAATATAGTTTTTTTTTTTTTTTCTCATCAAAACCGATTATGTTTTTCAGTGGTTGTATATCAGGCAGGGACACTTTTTTGTGCTTTTTGTTTTCTAATGGCACCGGAACGAATAGAGAGTCTCTCCACAACGGATTGAAGCGCGCGTCTGAGTGAAGGCTGTGCGCGAGCCAGAAACAAACATAGTATACACGCCATTGATCGCAGCGGCAACGAGCACTTTGATCAGTTGATTTAAAAAAACAACACATTTCAGCGCTAGATCGCCTCTTATTTAAAAAACGAATGAAATGAATGATCTGCTGGTTAACTGGAGATGTTTTGTTTGTTTGTATTGGTACATTCGTGCCGCGAGATATATCGACCTTAGAAAATAGTGGTGGGGACATGTCCTACCCGCAAATTACGCCTATGCGTGTATGCATGTCCAGGGGCGTCGCTAGTAGTGCAAAAGATCCAGGGCTTTAGCCCTGCATGTTGAGTCTTTTTTCAGTGTTTGTATATTTTCATATTCACAGAGTTGTCAAATTATGTACAGAATTATTATATTGTGCCTCATCAGACCTTTGCACTTTTAACTTTCTGTGTTTACATTGTTCAGTTCCAAATCTGTGTTTTTAGTAATTGTGGTGGTATTTGGTATTTATAATTTTAACCTTTATATTGTTTATTTCTTTTCATGTTTGGTGCCATTGTTAATGTAAAATTATTTATTTGCAGCAGTTATTTTGGAAGTAAAGAGAACCTAACTAAGAAATTCGGAATGGTTGTTATTCCTTTGGTTGGTGGGTGGGTGGGGGTGGAGGTGGTTTGGGATGGGATGGGATGGGATGGGATGGGATGGGATGGGATGGGAGGGGATGGGAGGGGAGGGGATGGGAGGGGAGGGGAGGGGGGGGGGGGCATCGCCAAGCATTTGTGCTTAGGGCACCCAAATGGCTAGCGCCGGCCCTCAATGCGCTGATGACTTATGTCCGTGTAAACAGCCTGAATGGGCAGTGTGTATGCAAACACACATTGACTGACAGGGAACACATGCTATAGGATCATTCGGACCGAACACAATGATTGAACGAACATTTTATGGTCATATGCCTTCAACAGACGACATACATTTAGACCGTGTAGACTTGGAATTAAGCCTGTAAGCCGTTAACGTTAGCTGGTTAGCTGATCAGTCGAGTTTGGGTAAGCGGGAGATTTGAATTCAGTCTACTCGTGAAGTGGATTGTGAGATTAACAGGGGTTCAAAGCAATCGTATTCATCAAGAGCAGCCGTGAGCAGGAGCCCTGTTTTCAGTCAGTCCGTTTGGATTCTTCGGAGATAACGCCCTTTTCAGTGAGCCTGGTTCGTCACGGCGGACATCATGCCAACCGATCACCGGCTAAGGTAAGAGTCTCATTATACTAACGTTACATGTGAACGATATTTTATATTACATTTGTGTTAAGTTTACAGTTTTCAAGCTAACGTTAGCATTCTTAAATGATGTTCAGTTAACTGGCAAGAGCTGGAGGGCAAAACACTGAAAATGTAGCATGCGTCTTTACATTTTCCATCTGTTTTAAGAAAGATCAGTTGAACCCACACCTCAAAAGACCTAAAGCGAGCTTTCGTAGACTTGTTATACATATCAAAGTCCGTTTAATTGTGTATAAAATCTTCGTTAATACGCGATAGTATCTGTCAGTAAATCAATCTCTTAAATGGCGGGACATTTTGAAACACCGTCTGGAAGCTAAAAACTATTCTCTTAAAAAATATCCTTGGTTTTAATTATAGTAAAATTATAGTATCCACGTTTTTGGCGGATTTTTATTACCATTTTTAATAACCACAGTTATACTACAAATAGGCCTACCATGTTTGTTTTTTTGTTTAGTTTTTTTCTTTGTGGTTAAACCATAGTTAATTTTCGTAAGGGTTAACGTGGCTATCAAGACTGTTAAGAAAACGAATTCAGTAAATGCTGTACTGTACTTGATGATACAGGAAAGCACATGAGACTAGAATATGAACACAACATGATAAATTGCATATTCTGGCTGCATCTGCTTGCCAACACGTAACGTTAGCTATAGAATGCATACATGTGCATATATTAGGCTTATAAAATAAAAGTTGATAGAATGTTTGTGTTCTGATGAAGAAATGAACTTATGTACATTTTGGATGGCCTGGGGTCATCATAGTAACCTTTTTCATAGGATACTTTTGATCATTGGTTATGAAAATTGCATTGATCCAGATGAACAGACAGTTACACCCCTAACCTTAGGTGTCTCCGCTCAAAACTTCACTGTTAGCCTGTCCTGCTCAGCTTTCAGATCATAGTCAGTTGAGGTTTTGTATTGTCCCAGTGGAACATATTCTGATGTGTAAATGTAATACTGAGTTGTTAAAATTTTTTTTTTTTTTTTTTTGTGATTTCAGGTCAAGTGGAAAGCAGAATGATCATGGCAAACAAGGTATGGGAAGAAGTAATTTAAAATATTGTAATGGCCGAGTCTTCTGATTCCATATGATTGCACTAAAAGTGGCAGAAAATTTAATTTGTTTTATACTGTATTTTCCCATGTGAATATTCATTTGATTCTTGTGAGGCCACTGGAGCTGCACAAGGTTTGGTTTTGCTACAGTAAGACCACGATTGTGTTAGATTCCACCCATCTATTTAATTTTTTTTTTTTTTTTTTTTGTGGTGTAACTAGGTTCTGTCATTTAGAAACATGACTTTTCCTATCACTTAATGACACATATCTCTACCTTTCATTCCAGCCAGAGGATCTGACGGTTGCTGCTTGCATCTCAGCCTACCTGATGGAAAATTCTTGCTGGATGAATGACCTTCACCTTCAACTCAACCTTGCCAAGACAGAACTGCTTATGGTTTCAGCCAAACCATACTTGCTGCGATCCTGCTGATTTGCCTTATACAACATCAGAAAGATCCGGCCCTTCCTATCAGAGCCACACAACTCCTTGTCTAAGCTCTTGTTCTATCCAGACTGGACTATTGTAATGCTCTCCTGGCAGCTCTTCCAGCATCAGTCAAACCTCTGCAACTGATCCAGATGCTGCAGCAAGACCTAAACTCACTGCTTCAGATCTGTGTGTCTCCAGAAGCTTGTGTTCTGCAAGTGAACGGCGCCTTGTGGTGCCATCATCCCAAAGAGACACAAAATCACTTTCACTGACCTTTCCCTGGACTGTTCCCTGCTGGTGGGATGACCTGCCCAACTCAACACACTTTCAAGAAACTGCTAAGGATCCATCTTTTCATAAACACTTGACCCAATAATACTAAATCTTTGTTTTAATTAAAAAAAAAAAAAAAAAAATTGTGCACTGTGCTACACTAACTGGGACTTGTCACTGCACTTGTTGCTTCTATTGTTCTCTTAATTTTAAGTCACTTTGGATAAAATGTAATTGTAAATGTTTGAAATAAGTTATATTAGAGTATAAAGGCATACAGCAATTGTCTTTTAATGTGGATATTTTTACATGTTCTAAATGATATACTAAGCCTGTATTTCCTATCATTCACGTATCTTGATGTTCAGTGTTTGTTTAATGAGTAATACTGTAAATGTGCAGGTATTCCGAACTTGTACGTTTAGTTAATTTAACAGAAATTGACTGTACATTTGCTATTATTAAGTACTTAATTAGAGATTGGTCAAAGTTGTGAAACTGGATCTGCAAAAATTAAAACTGTAAATATACAAACTTTGTATTTGAATTTATGTACTTATTACATTTTTATACATAACTTCATAGTTATTTTACACAGAAAAACTATATATTAAAAGATAATTACTGTAGATAGACAGAGCATTATTATAAAATAACTTTATAAAACCCTAAATTTACAGTTTAACCTTAAAGTTAAATGTTCTTTTTATGTAATTTGACATAATTTATCTGTTTTTCCACGGTTTAATAAGCCATTATTAACAGTAATGTACTGTAATTTAATTAATTTTGACCGTAAAGTCAATTCTGTATTTTTACGTTTTTTGCCTGTAATTTTGTGAAATGGTTATTTGCTGTAATTTAACGGAATCCGTCTGGAAACTTTGCTGCCAGAGATTTACCATTTTTTTACGGGATTTTTTTTTACAGTGTGGCGTTTTAATGACAGTCATGTTGCTCAAATCCATGGATACGGGAGTAGGACATGTAAAGGTTTTAAGTGTCATACTTGGTTTAATGAGAGAATAAGAGACAGCCTGGATCTGGATCATAAGACTGGATCTCTGACCATCAAAAACATCAGAACCTCAAACGCTGGAGTTTATGAACTAAGGATTATCAGCATAAGTGGGAGAATCCGTTTAAAAAAAGCACTTCAGTGTTTCTGTTCATGGTAAGGCTTTGTTAAAAGCAAGTCTTTTACATTTAAATCACATCATTAATGTGTTAAGTGATATTTTTGCAGTGACATTCAGAGATGTTTTTTCTCTTTACTTGTATTTTAATTGTCACAATATGTGTTTAGTTTAGTTTTCATGGACTTTTAGCTTGTATTCATCAGTTATCTGTGTTTCCTATGTTTCATTTGTTCCTCATTTCCTGTCACCAGTTGTCATAGACACTCATTTAATCATCACACCTGTTCGTTATGTTGTCATTATCACTGTGTATTTAAATCAAAAATGAAAATTCTGTCGGTAATTACTCACCCATTATGTTGTTCCAACGCCGTAAGTCTTTCGTTCATCTTCAGAACACAAATAAAGATATTTTTTGATGAAATCTGAGAGCTGTCTCACTCCTCCATAGGCTTCTATTGTAATTGAAAATTGCCAGCCCAGGAAGACAATTTTAAGACAATTTTTAAAGTAGTCCGACAAGAATTCTTTTTGTGCGCAAAAAAACAACAACAAAAATAACAACTTTATTCAACTATTAATTTTCTTCTGTGTGGGCCTCTGAGTGAGTTCACATAGTGTAACAGCGCAGCGCATCTGGGTTGTACGTCAGAACGTAGTCAAGTCAAGTCAAGTCATCTTCATTTCTATAGCACTTTTAACAATGTAGATTGTTCCAAAGCAGCTTTACAGAGATAATAGGAAATTTAAAAAAGTGTTTTGGCTTTATAGCAGCTCTAGAATAAAGTTATTATCCAGCTAAAGTTAGTTTGATTGATTCACTTCCGTCGCAACGAGCATTAGTTATTAACTTAGGGGCCGCTAACACGACACCGTTTTAACAGAAACGTTTTTTGCAAACTTCAAAAACGCAAACCAGTGAGAACGGCGATGGCGTGCACATGCGTATTACGAGTTCAGTCTATAAGTATGTGCGTTTGAATATATGTGCACAGGCGTATAGTCCTTCCCTACAAATCAACCCTCAACATACTACTTGTCTGGCCTTAAAATTTATAATACAAATGTTTTATCGCTTCCGCGTTGCCACATGAACCGGAATTATCCCGAAAACGCTTTATCTGTACAGAGGTAAAGGGAGGCCTTCACAGGGGAGAGACTAGTTGACACTTCAGGACTGCTTTGTCATCGCATCCAGGCGCAGGTTCTTCATCAGATCTGGATACGGCCTGGATCCGGTGGACTGCGGTAAACCTCTGGATAAACAGAGAGACTAATATAAGCATAGACGCCATTCTTCTTATGATGTAACGAGTACATCAGGATTTAGGGGAAGTGTTATTGGTTCCGGCTGACCTAATCTATGCAGCCTAATATGGAAATATAGAAGTCTATAGTGTGTTATGTGTATGCTAGGTCAAAGAGATGTGTCTTTAGTCTAGCTTTGAACTGACAGAGTGTGTCTGCTTCCCGGACAATGTTAGGAAGACTGTTCCAAAGTTTTGGTGCTAAATAGGAAAAGGATCTACCGCCAGCAGTCAATTTTGATATTCTAGGTATTATCAACTAGCCGAAATTTTGAGATCGCAATAGACGTGAAGGACTATAATGTGTTAAGAGCTCGCTCAAGTACTGCGGAGCTAAACCATTTAGTGCTTTGTAAGTAAACAACAATATTTTAAAATGTATACAATGTTTAATAGGGAGCCAGTGCAGTGTTGACAGAACTGGGCTAATATGGTCATACTTCCTGGTTCTGGTAAGAAGAACGTAGGCTTACTATTGGCCGACGCTGGTCATGTGTGTGATGCTGGCCAATAGTAAGACGTGACAGGGCTGTAGCAATGTTGTTGCGCAACATTCATCAACTGCTAGACGACGTCCTGACAATTAATTTTTTTATGCTAGATATAGGCTAGTTATCCCCCATTTACCATGTTATGGTTTGTGTGCAAAGAAGCTAGCTAAAGTCAGCGAATAAAACACTGAAACAATGATGAACAAGTGACAATAATATTCACAATAACATATCGATTTACTGAATAATTAAGTAAACCTAATTTCTTAATTTACCTTTGTAAAGAAACCACTTTGCTTAACTGGCTACTATCTGCTGTCTCAGATGACTACATCTTTTCCTGTCGGCCCGTAACTTCTGCTGGTTGCAATTTTAAACCTCACCACTAGATGCCGCTAAAAATTACACACTGCAGCTTTAAGTTGCTGTCTGTTCAAGGAGTGCTGAAATGTCAATTTTCTCATCAAAGTAATTTTGGCTTCATTATGTCTTATAACTTTTGGCATATAGTTGAAATAATTGTCATACCTGACCAGAAGATGTTCAACACTTTTCCTAATGGTAAGAACTAAAGGATGTCTGAATACTAAAATAAACATAGCTTACGTTAGCATAAACTGATACTGTAATTTACACAAGATCACAAACTCCTTGATTTATCAGTTAACGTTGTTCTGTCCCTCCAGTTTGAAAGAACAAATAAATGTCATATTAGACAAGGACATTGTAAGTTGTGTTTGAATAATTATGTATCTTATTGAGGTAAATTAAAAGCAAAACTCAAGTATCCTTGATCGATGAAGAATGAGAAGGCCCAACAGGTGGTTGAAATTTAAAAGGCTGATTTTCGCGCTTCAGAGCAGTGACGAGTACATATGTTGTCCAGACACCCTTGGCACAACCTTAAGCAATGGCCCTCAAGTTCAACAGTGGTTTAATGTCAACATTGTGACAACTCCGTAACAACCTTCACCACTCAACATAGTTTTAGCAACTTTTTGGCCATGTTGTTAAAAACGTTGTTAGAAGGTTGGGTACGATGTGCCAACGTTCTCTCTTTGCTGGGTAGGGTTGCATGATTTGGAGAAAAAAATCATTTTTAAATTGCAATTTGCACTTTAAAATGAATTTTATAAAACATTTTTTTTGTTTTAATAACAGGTTTGTTTTGCTGGGTTTTGCGCCCTTGTGCAGAAACTCCAAATATGCCTCAGTAATAGTAAGTAATATAACATGTTGTTACAGGAAATCCCCTATGGGCATCATATTTATACATCATATGTATATGGACATCATATAACTGAATAAAAAGAAGATAGAAAGAAATGCTTTGAATGATTAAACATAATGTAATAAACACACAACTACAACAATACATGATTTATCTGTGTTCTTCAAGCCTCCTCAGTTATTTCCATAATAATAAAGTATATTTATAATGCAATTTTAATTAAACTAATCTAATCAATGCTAATTAAAATGCTATTTCAAACACTCGACTGATGTTATGAAGTGAGTTTGGAGTAAAAAAAATAGTTATTAATCTTTTGCTGGACAAAATAAGGTTCATAAACGCTTCTTGTGTTTGACTCATGTTGCTTTTCATTCAAAATGTGATTCAAACTTACAAGTTTGAGCTATAGCTATTATCTTGCAGAACAAACATAAAATGCATGGTTTAGTTGCAAACAGGAGGAGTGAAATGTTACAATTTACCCCATAGGGTTAAACATTCTCTGGGGTGAGATGTAACCAAAAAATGGATTTTGAAAGCTTTTTAATCAAGACTGACTTTTCAACATAATTTGTGTGTGTGTGTAACAAAAACGAATGAAATGAGCAAATGTGCACTAGCATACTTGTAACACATTATTTGCCATTGTGAGGTATTGTCCAAGACATCCTTGAAAAGTACCCCTTATCACACAACGTTGCCCTGAGGCAACAAAAAGAAAAAACGAATTTGTGAACATGCAAAATAAAATAAAAACTTCACAAAACCTGCCAAAAGGCTTCTCTACACCATTCACACACATATTTTTTATGTACAGTTCATGTCATTTTAAATAAGATTACTAAAGCAAAAAATCTTGCTTTCATCTCACACCATGTGCTCCTGTGACCATGTCAGAAAAGGACGTCCCGCCTTCAAATGGTGCTTGATAGTGACTCCCAAACCTTGTTGGACTGTTCTTTGATGCTTTTTGAAACATTCTAATTGGTTGCAATCATTTAAAGAAAAATGTACTGAACATAGGGCTTAAGAAAACTTTCCGTTGCCTTGGGGCAACGCTATGCAGTAGACACATAATCGAGTGCTGCGTTTCACCCCACAACATCGTAAATCCTACAAAATAATATTATATTTGCAACAATTATGTGATCGTAAAGATCAAACAACATGACGAAGCGTCACTACGTCGTCGCAGTGCGTGGATAAGCATCCCAAAATATTACTTTCACTTTCGCGTCGACGTCAATGCAGAGGAGGACCACAGCGCTATTGCGTATCAAAAGATGCAATATGATGTTTTAAATGAGAAGTGGTGGAAATTAAGCTTCTGTTGCCTTTATTTCTCGTGTGTTTCATCATTCATGGTAAGATATTAAGCTTATGTTTTAGTCTCTCTTATCTTATCGATTTTTATTCAAAAGAAATACATTTATCATTTGTTTTTTTTGTTTTTTTTTGCAGTGGGTGTTGTTATTTGACTCGTACGTACGAGGGTCACTTCACAGCGTTATCAGCTGCGCTCAAAGGATCTGGCCTTATATTGTTTAAGTTTGGTTATTTAATTTTTTTTAAGAATAATTAATAATAAAGCAAGATGCCCGGCTAAATATATAAGATGTGTGGTTTATTTAAACTGCAAAGGTAAAACATACATAAAAATGATTGTGACAGATATGAAGGGGGAGGAGAATTTATGGCTTACATGCATAAGCTTTCTCTACAAGATGGGCTGCATCTGAAAACTGATAAATGCTGCCTTCGGAGGACACATTTCAAGGTCGGAAGGCATCAAGGCACGTCCGAATGCAATGTTATTTCCACTTCCTATCTCCTGAGATTCCTTCATCTGATCGATTTTTGAAGGCAGGATAGATCTATCCATCGTTGCCTTTGATATCCCACAATCATGTGCTTTCCATTCTGTGACGGTTGAGCTAGAAACATAAAGATGGCGTCTGAAAGTTGCGGCTGGTCGTCAGTTTGTGTGTAAATATAAATTTTTGATCAACGTTTTCCACTTATGTCATTTCTAGCGAGAAATTACCATTGTAGTCATTAAATATTCACTTAGTTTTCTCCTAAGCTCGCTCTATTTTGCTGTAGATCATTAAACATAACACTGCCTCAGAAGTGTGTCTGAAATCACTGCCTGCAAAGTCATTGCCTGATAGAGCAATGAGACAATAAATCACTGCCTACGTTTTCGGACGCAGCCGAAGACTCCTGCATAGGAAACACCTGTGTATCCTCACTCCTCGTTCCTCGCCTCCTCGCAGTGCAGTTAGAGAATTGAGGTGTCCTTTATGATGGGGTCGTTGTGAAGTGAACTTTCTGTGCACAATGTGTTTTTAAAATTTGTCAGATTGTCACAACATTTCTGGATCTCATGCTGTAGAGCCCAATTCTGTTCCTGGAGATCTAACTTCTTGTAAAGTTCAGCTCCAACCATGGTCAAAAACTACTGAAACAGATCATTAAGATATTCATGAACGCTTGATAATTACAGACAGGAGTTTTTAATCAGGATTGGATCTGAACTCTGCAGGAAGGTCGATCTCCATGAACAGGGGCTGTAAATCAATAATGTTTTTCTGCTGTTTGTTTAATTGTGGTACATTATGAATCCAGACATATTTCCCTACACACAATCTTTATGAACATTTTCACATTTATTTCCTGTTGTATAATGTTGTTTGGCTGATTATGAACTGTTGATTTCTTCTTCAGGTGCGTCTGGTGCTGATATAATTGAAGTGTCAGTGAAGGAGGGAGATTCAGTCACTCTAAACTCTGGTGTTCAAACAAACCAACAAGACAGAATTAGATGGTATTTTAATGACATTCGTATCGCTCAAATCAGTGCACTGTAAAACCCAACAAGTTAACTCAACTCAAACCGATTAAGGAAACTAATTGCGGCAAACCATTTAAGTTTTAAAATAAATACATATGAGTATTGTGAACTTATATATATTGAGTCATATTCACTCATAATTTAGTGTTCGTTTAGTCATTCATTTTGAGTATATGTAACTTGAATATTTTAAGTTCATTCCATTAAACTTTTAAAGTAATTTAAACCATTTAAACTAACTGGTTTGAGTTCATTTAATAAATCTAATCAAGTCATAACAACTATATAGCTACTCAAATGGTTTTAGGAAACCGATTGCGGTAAATGATTTAAGTTGATTAAACTCAAATTAATAAAGTTTTATAAGACAAAGGAAAAACATTGGTATAAAGCAGGGTTCCTCAAACTCGGTCCTGGAGGGCCACTGTCCTGCACAGTTTAGCTCCAACCCTGATCAAACACACCTAGCTGTGAGTTTCTAGAGATCCTGAAGACATTGATTAGCTTGCTCAGGTGTGTTTGATCAGTGTTGGAGCTAAACTCTGCAGGACAGTGGCCCTCCAGGACCGAGTTTGAGGAACCCTGGTATAAAGAAATGGTCAAAGAAAAGGATGCAGTTATTAATAGTATTTATTGAAAAATAATTTATGTTACAAAAGGTTCTCAGTGATGAATGTTGTGAAAGATGGTCAGTCAGTCTCCTCACTGTCCAAAATACAAAACTGCACATGACTTCTGTCTGGCGAACTGTGAATAAACAAACAAACAAAAAAAACATTAATCTTCCACTGACAAAACTGGTTTACTCACAGCATAAATGCTAGAATAGAGGTTATGCGTGACGTCACCGTCAGCTAAGTGGCAAAAAGACTGAGCGGCAGCATTTGTTTTCACTATAAAAACACACAAACACATCTAAAATGGAAAAGAGCTTTGAGATTGACAGTACAACTAGATTTGACAAGATCCAAAATGACTTACATTGCATTTCAAGGTGCACATTTTACATTCTTATCAGTTCTCAGTTCTTGCTTTCCCTGGGAAATTACCTTTTTCTTTAGTTTTTGCCATGTGAATGACAGTCACTGGAGGATAGTCAGTCAGTCTTCTTACTGAAATAGATCCAAAAATGCGCAGGACACGTTTGTCTATTTTGAACTGTGAAAAAAAAAAAAAAAAAAAAAAAAAAAAGAATACATTTTCCACTGACAAAAATGTAATTTACTCACAGCATAATAAATAGAATAGGTCAGTTTGTAGTACCTTTTTCTTTCATTTTTGCCACGTGAATGACAGTCGATGTGGAGGATAGTCAGTCAGTCTCCTCACTAGACCCTAAATTGCACGGAACACGTTTGTCTATGCAAATACGTGAGAAAACACAAAAATATGAATTACTCTTACACTGACAAAACTGTAGTTTACTCATCATTATAAATGAGGAAATATGTCAGCTTGTATTAACTTTTTTTTTTTTCGTATGAATGACGGTCGGTGGTTGATAGTCTCCTCACCGATATCCAAAATTGCCCAAGGGACACATTTGTCTATGACAAAATGTGAGAAAAAACACAAAATATTATTTAGTTTTCCACTGTCAAAAAATTGGTTTACGTTACTCACAGCATAATAAATAAAGGAATAAGTCAGCTTGTATTACCTATTTCTGCAGTTGTTGCCATGTGAATGACGGGCGGTGGATGGTAGTCTCAATCACTGATAATGATCCAAAATGGCTCAGGACACTTTTGTCTAAGCAAAAATGTGAGAAAACACACAGAAATTAATTAATCTTCCACTGAAAAAACTTAAGTTTACTCACAGCATTATAAATGAAGAAATAGGTCAGCTTGTATTACCTTTTTTATTTAGTTTTTGCCGGGTAAATGTCGGTCGGTGGACGATAACGTTATAGCTGCTAGTCTCCTCACAATATCCAAAATTGCGCGGGACACGTTTGTTTACGCTAAAATGAGAAAACACAAAAAATATTAATTTTCCACTTCTGTGGTTTACTCACAACATAATAAATAAAAGAGTATGTCAGCTTGTATTAACGTTACCTATTTCTTTAGTTTTTGCCGTGTGAATGACGGTTAACGTTAGCACTAGTGGAGTCAGTCAGTTTCGTCCTCACTGATAAATATCCAAATTTGCGCGGGACACGCTCTGTAAAAATGTGACAAAACGCACACACATATAAATTACTGTACAGTGACAAAACTGTCGTGTACTCACAGTACAACTAACTTACTGCCGCTGATTAAAAAAAATCTCTAAGTTAGTGCTAAATGCAATGTCGCGTTGGCTTGGCGTTTCTGTGACGTGACACAAATGGCATAACTTAGTCTTATTACAGTAGTTAGTAGCCTACGTTACTTTAGCTAGTCGGTCTTCTTAAGATGAAGAGTAACGACAATACAACGTTAAACGTACAAGTGCTCTAAAGAGGACGAAGCATTTTGCCGTGCTTACCTGTTAAATCTCTCCATGGCCGCCATTCCGTTCCGACTCCGAGTTACTTCGTGTGTGAGCTGAGCTGTGGGGGATGGGCAGATTGAAATAAATACGCGGGGTTTTCCGGTGCGTGAGGGAGAACGCCGTAGAGAGACCTAAATGTAGGCTTCAAATGAAGCAGAAAATGTTAAATGTATTTATTTAAGTGTTTATTTCATCTCCTTATACAAAAGTAATTTCTTGAAAAATAAAATGTAAAAGCTAAAATAGCAAATAGGTTATTCATAACTTATTCGGTTTAAGTTCTGCTTAATACATTGCAGTTTTTGAGTTAATATCACATATTTTATTAAGTTAAACTAACTTTTTTTTAAAAATAAGTTAAATGTACTCATTTAGTTTAGTAACTTTCAGTCTTAGGTTTTACAGTGTGGAGATCAGAGTAAGATCTGTACAGATGTTCAGTGTAATGAAGATACTGAGAGATTCAGAAACAGACTGAAGCTGGATCATCAGACTGGATCTCTGACCATCATGAACATCATAAACACAGATGCTGGACTCTATAAACTGAAGATCATCAGCAGCAGCGACAGTGAAAAGATCTTCAATGTTACTGTTCATGGTGAGTCATGTTAAAAGCAAGTCTTGTACATTTAAATCACTTCATTGATGTGTTCAGTGATATTTGTGTTTTTTCTTTAAATGTATGCACATCCAGTATAAAGAATTTCTTCAAAACACTAGTAAATGTTGTGGATTTACATATATATATATATATATATATATATATATATATATAATATACACTCACCTAAAGGATTATTAGGAACACCTGTTCAATTTCTCATTAATGCAATTATCTAATCAATCCATCACATGGCAGTTGCTTCAATGCATTTAGGGGTGTGGTCCTGGTCAAGACAATCTCCTGAACTCCAAACTGAATGTCAGAATGGGAAAGAAAGGTGATTTAAGCAATTTTGAGCGTGGCATGGTTGTTGGTGCCAGACGGGCCGGTCTGAGTATTTCACAATCTGCTCAGTTACTGGGATTTTCACGCACAACCATTTCTAGGGTTTACAAAGAATGGTGTGAAAAGGGAAAAACATCCAGTATGTGGCAGTCCTGTGGGCGAAAATGCCTTGTTGATGCTAGAGGTCAGAGGAGAATGGGCCGACTGATTCAAGCTGATAGAAGAGCAACTTTGACTGAAATAACCACTCGTTACAACCGAGGTATGCAGCAAAGCATTTGTGAAGCCACAACACGCACAACCTTGAGGCGGATGGGCTACAACAGCAGAAGACCCCACCGGGTACCACTCATCTCCACTACAAATAGGAAAGAGGCTACAATTTGCACGAGCTCACAAAAATTGGACAGTTGAAGACTGGAAAAATGTTGCCTGGTCTGATGAGTCTCGATTTCTGTTGAGACATTCAGATGGTAGAGTCAGAATTTGGCGTAAACAGAATGAGAACATGGATCCATCATGCCTTGTTGATGGCATCCTCTGATGGCTACTTCCAGCAGGATAATGCACCATTTCACAAAGCTCGAATCATTTCAAATTGGTTTCTTGAACATGACAATGAGTTCACTGTACTAAAATGGCCCCCACAGTCACCCGATCTCAACCCAATAGAGCATCTTTGGGATGTGGTGGAACGGGAGCTTCGTGCCCTGGATGTGCATCCCACAAATCTCCATCAACTGCAAGATGCTATCCTATCAATATGGGCCAACATTTCTAAAGAATGCTTTCAGCACCTTGTTGAATCAATGCCACATAGAATTAAGGCAGTTCAGAAGGCGAAAGGGGGTCAAACACAGTATTAGTATGGTGTTCCTAATAATCCTTTAGGTGAGTGTATATTACATATATATATATATATATATATATATATATATATATATATATATATATATATATATATATATATATTTCATTGGTTATTAGTTTTGACAGTTGGTTTTGTTCTGGTGCACGTGATTGACAGTTTCTCATCATATAATCTCTGTTCATCTTTTAGAATCATCTGCATCTATTTATTCATACTCAGTATTTTTTTGTTCACCAGGAATAGAGGATTGTCTTTATAAACATATTTTACATATATGTAAAATATGTTTATAAAGACAAAACGTGAATAAATGTTGCTTTTCAGACTGAAAGTCAAGAGAGCGTGTTTTATCTCTTTCATTTAATCCGTTCTCTCATGTTGTGTGTCTGTCCCTCAAAACAAGATCCATTCAGCATCTGTTAGTTTGTGTTTCAGGTGTTTCTGCTGCTGAACTAGAAGAAGTGAAGAGAAAGAAGGGAGAATCTGTTACTTTAGATCCTGGTGTAGTAAACAACACAAATGATCTGATGACATGGTATTTTAATGACACTCTCATCGCTGAAATCACTGGAGATCAGAGTAAGATCTGTACAGATGTTCAGTGTAAAGAGAGATTCAGAGACAGACTGAAGCTGGATCATCAG
Organism: Abramis brama; assembly: GCA_022829085.1. NCBI lineage: Eukaryota > Metazoa > Chordata > Actinopteri > Cypriniformes > Leuciscidae > Abramis > Abramis brama. The sequence goes on along the minus strand of CM040773.1, from coordinate 34,094,340 downwards.
ACTGGATCTCTGACCATCACAAACACCAGAAACACAGACTCTGGAGAATATGAACTACAGATCATCATGAACAACAACAGCTTCAGCATCACTAGAGAGAAGAGATTCAATCTTACTGTCATTGGTGAGTATAAGTCAGCCATTCAAAGCATTTTCCTTTGAGGATCAAAGGATCAACCCAATAAATGGGCACTGGACTGTTTAAAAAAAAAAAAAGGGGGGGAGGAGTACTCTGGGTTCGGGCAAAAATTCCAAGCTCGGAGCCCTGCCCCGGACAGCACGCCAAATACGCATAATCTTTACTCTGTTTAATTGATGTAAGAGTGAACTCGTGAACTAAAAAAAAGTGCTTTGTTTCCTGTTGATCTCTCAGTGCTGATGCTGTTTTAGCTGCTGTTTCTAAAGACAGATGAAGCCATTAATCCGTAAATAACTGATGAATAAAGTAGAAAGGTGTAAATATCCACCTAAGATATTGGTAAATAATAGATGGATAATCATTCACTCTCTCGTAATAATGTCTGTTTCTCTGTAGTTGTTCCAGGTTCAGGTCTGTCTTCAGGAGCTGTAGCAGGAATAGTTGTTGGTGTTCTGCTGGTGTTTGCAGCTGTAACTGCTGCTGGTGTGATTTACTGTCGTCACAGCAGGACCTATACACCAGCAGCACAGAGTGTAAGTATTCCAAATCAGCTGATTTAGCAAGATATATGAGATTGAATTATTTATTATCGTTTCTATTTAACACTACAGCAGTAGATATTCACTGGTGAGGCAGTCAAATCAATCAAAAACACTAATAACTCCCAGATAACATAAAGTGTAAATATTTTTCAGATAGCTGTCATCTTATTCTAAAACACCAATATAACAGTTTAAGCAATTTAGATGTGATATTGAACTCACTATACTTCAAGTATCTATTACTGTGGTAAAAAAAGATGTAATGCAGTTTAAGACGGTGTTAAATATTTATGAACTGAAATCCTCTGTATGAACAACAGAAAAAAAAAGAAAAAAAAAAAGAAAAAAAAATTCCAAGTCTGTAGTGTTTGTGTAAGTGAAACATCAATCCTTCTCATCACTTTAACCTTCTGTGAATCTGTGTTTTCTTACAGGATGATGACATGTGATAACTCACCATGTGATCCGCATGACATTCGTTTGAGGAAGAGGTCCTTAAATCAGAGTCAGACTCAATTAGATACTTTCATTGAGAGGCATAGTAATTGTGTCACGAATCCTATTTCACTAGTTGTTATTAATACCAGTAAAAAATTTAATGATTTAAATGATAAACTAACTAAATTATTGCATTATGCTTTTGTAGGAGTTTCCCTTTCAGACGCGAAATTTATGTGAGAAAAATATTTAAATGAATCACTCAAGGTGATTTACTAAGGTTTGCGTTCGTCAGTGTACTGGTGTGTGCGCCATTATTAACCGCCCTAAAACAAGCACGTCTTAAACCAGACTGGTAGATTGTGTTGGTCTTTATGGAAATAATCTGACTGGGTCTGTGTTGTTTAATTTGTGTGTCGACAGTAAATCACGCGCAGACCCTTCCACTCAAATCTATGCATTTTTGGAATTGCAATCACACTAATTTGCCCTGTTTAGTAAATCTGCCCATTAGCATTATGCACTATATGAGTATAACGATGAGGCAACGACAAAGCAGAGAGAGAATCCACATGCAAGCACTACTTTAATGAAACAAACAGGAAATCCAGGGCAAACAATGGCACACAGAACTCAGGACAGGAACATGGAAACAGCCACAAAGACCGACAAACAACAACTGAAGCACAGAGGTTTAAATACACAGGCAAACAAGCTAAACAAGATAACAAGGGAGCGTGGTTAATCAGAAACACATGGGGAGACTAATAAACAAGAAAAACTACAAAGGACTACAAAACATGGCACAAGACATAACAAAAGTCCACACAAGACAAGGGGAACACAAGACAGGAATCATGACAATGAGCAATAAAATAACTAACGTGTTACTATCAAAAGATCAGCGAGTGCTTGATGTTTTTCAGTATAGCCTATAGAGGTTTAAAGCAGCTACAGTGATCCAGACAGAAACAGTGAGTGATTTGGCATGTGAATTATTATTTCCTGTCTGTTTAAATACGCACAGATATAACTAACTGCATGTCCACAAATAACTCACCAAGATAAAACACACACACACACACACACACACACACATATATATATTCCATTAAATCAAGATACATTTACTTAAGAAGCTAAATTACTTTAGGTCTCGTTTTTGAAAGTGTTTTTACTGGAATTGTTGCTGTAACTGGAAATGTCTTGTACCCTTATATTGTTAATGTTTCTATTTTAACCACTAACTCTAACCCTTGGTTATCCACTTTGATCAGAAAACAATGGTTGACCAAACTATGAATAGCATTAGCAGAGCATATCTAGCAGCGGCTCTGGAGACAAAACCTGCCTTAATAAGCTTAGAAATTCATTGACTTATCTTATGGTGAAACACTTTACAGGGAGCATATATTTTTTTCAATACCTGTAACTGGACCCATACATACAGGCTGCATTAAAAGTTTTTACTATGGTGTTAAACCTGAGAAATATGTGATGTTTGTCAGCAGGAGTGTTACAGCACAATGCGCTTACTTTATTACTTCACTGACTTTATTAGTAACTTCAGCTTGACAGCTTACTGTTTTCCTTAGTTTTCCTAAGGGACTGTTCGTTATTTATTTAAGGGGCTACCGGAGGAGTTTTGAGATCCGTTGTCAAAAAAGACATGACCCTCCCTTCGGCAGCAATAATTTTTTTCATGACCCTCCAAAATGATTGTGAAAAAAGGCATGACCCTCCCCAATTTATTGATTAGCCTAATTCTGTACTGGTTTGTGCTTGGCAAAGATGTTCAGATAGCCATTGTTTGTTTGTTTTTTAAACCATAAACTCTTGCTTTCTCATCTGGCTGTAACGATAGACCAAACCTACGATTCGGTTCGTATCACGATTTTTTATTTTAGATTTGAAAAAAAAATCATGCTTTCGGTGCTGATGCGGTGTGACTCGTTCAACATGTGGGTGGCGCTGCGAATAACGCATCTAAAAGCTGTCACAAAGAACCGGCAAAAGTAATGATTATTAATATGTCATATATAGCTAGACATTTTAATTGTTTTTAATAAACAAGTGTTTTCTGTGTCGACTGCAAAGATGAAGTTGACGATGCGTCGCGATCTTCTCAGAACGCGCCAGAGAGAAATGCACATTTCATAAGCAGAAAGCAGTCTGTTTTCCTTCGTTTTGAATTGTTCTGCATGTTCAAAAGTAGACATTTCAAGCTTTCTATATATTTCTCAGGTCTATGAGGCAAGTAGCATAGGCTACCTTACGCTGAGTTTCGGTTCATTTATGAGACAAGAGTCCAGTTCACTCGCCCGCGCCTCCGTGTCATGATTATCTATTTTCTACTATATTTAGACTACTTCTTATTTATTAAATCCAGATGAAACATTGATTAAAATTAAGATAAAATTAATAAAAAAAAACGAAATTCACTTTAAAGAAAGGCTTTGTGCTTTCTGTTTGAGGTCTCTGTGCAATTTTTAAAGTCGCTTCAAAGCAGTCATGTCCGTGCGTAATGGAGAACTGTCACGTCCGTAACATTTTTTTTTTTTTTCACATAAATGCAAATACATAAAAATAATATAAAATTTAATTTTCTGTGGAGGCCGATCTTTATTCATCCGGTGGGTATATATATTTTGGTTTGCACAGTGTAATTTATAGAATTACTGAAAAAATATGTTGCCACCAAAAGTTAGAGATTTTTTTGTGTCACGTCACATGTGTATTTCCCTCATATTAAATATAAAACGCATGTGTAGACTGATATTTTTCTAATGTCTTGACTCCTTTCAGACGTTTCAAATAAATGCATTTTCTGAGAATTTTTATTTTAAGTTTTGACTGCAAATGTCACGTCCATTCACTGGAATCGCCCAATTTTAACGAATTTATCCTCAACTAGTTTTTGTGGTGTAGGTCTATGTATTTTATGTTAACTTAAATTTTAGCCTACTAATAGTGATTTAAAGATGTGGTAGCGCTGCGAAGATCGCGAGTCGTCAACTTCATCTGTCTAGCCGACACTGACATAAAAAATAACTTTTTAAAAAAAGTTTTATTAGTAAACAATTAAAATGTCTCCTGCTATATTGAACATATTTGCCTGTTCCTTACAAAACACTGACAGTGGGGTTTTTGACTGTTTTTTTTTTTTTTTTTTTTTTTTTGAGCAGCTGCGAACAAATTATTTCGACACACACACACACACACACACAATATTGATAAACAGGATTTTTTTGTTGCTTTTTTAATACAATAAAAAATTCATTTAATTTATTGTTTAATAAAATTATAAGCCTATTATTTTTAGATTATTATCAGCAACAACAGCTGTAAAGATGAAGTTGACGATCGCCATCTCCGTAGTAGTGAACACGCCTAGAGAGAAATGCACATCATTACATAACCAGAGAGTAGCCTATTTCCTTTCGTTTTAAATTGTTAAAAATACATTTCAAGCTTTCTTAAGATATATTTCATGTATGTGAGGCATATGCTGAGTTTCGTTAAGTTAGGATGAGATGCGCTCCTGTTTACGAGCAGTGCAAGTGACCACGCGGGCGTGTTGTCTGCTATATTTGGTATTTGGCAATTGGTTGATAAAAAATTAAAATTAAGATACAATTTATACAAAACGAAATTCACTTAAAAAAATCGTTTTCTGCAAAACAAAACTTAATTAAGTGGTCAAAATCATGTCTGACCCGCTCCATGTCTCTCGATATTGCGTATACTCGTGTGTGCGGTTCACTTTTCGTAATCAACATAGCCTAGATGAAAAAATAACATTATTATATTTTAACAAAAATGAAACTAAATGAGCTTATTTAATGGTAACAACACAGTAGGCCTACAGACTCTGTATTTGTACAAATTGCTGCACATTCATTTTATTCTGAATTTCGCACACACAAGTTGAAAGGCATTTGTTATGCATGCATGTAAAACATATCTGCAACATTTATCAAGTTCACTGATAATTATGCGTGCATTTATTAATTATTATCTTAATGAATAATGTAACAAGGACGAAGCATGTAAACTGTTTGTTTAGAATTTGGATCGATCATCGCAAATAGATCCGAATGAAGAAACGTACAAAACCATAGGCTATAGAAAATGCAAGTCCTCCAACCCATACGACCATTTAGGTCGTTTGTGACTACCTTCAAATACGACACATAAGAGCGTTCCCTAAATTGGCGCCCCTACCGGCAGCTGGAGATACGGAGAAATGCAACATAAACTTTCGCCTCAATGCATTGTGGTTTTTTTTTTTATCTACCTGATACAAGTTTACGTCAAACTCCAGCTATTCTTAGTTGTTTATTGCTATAAAAAGATATGGATTTTTTTTTTTTGATGACTTCAACACACGTACAGGTAGGGGTTCCATCCGTCCTGTATATTCCTGTGTTTATGAATGCAATTTGCATTTCAAGCTATGTGACGTTCCAATCATTCAAACGGACGCCAGCATTATAAAGTTATAGTTTTCATTGTGATGTTATTTTGAAATTCGCCTATAGTGGGAAAGGAATCAGGCAAAAAGTCCACACATTTACTATGTTTTACCATAGTAACTCGCTCCGATGTTACTGTAGTAAAAGCAACCGCATCCCTGATTCTTCTTCCACCGTAACTGTAGGTAACCACGTACAATGCTTTTACCACAGTAACTGTTTTTATTGTGTAAGTATTGCAGTTAACTAACTGTTTTATTGTGTACTATTAGTTAAAAAGCAGAGTAACACAAAACCTACCATTCTTTTATCACAGTTACTACAGTTGTAATGTGGTATTTAGTTAAAACACAGTAATACAACACTTACAATGGTTTTACCTAGGTAACTATAGTTTCACTGTGGTATTTGTTAAAGCACAGTAACATACCATGCTTTTACCACAGTAACTGTGTTTTACTGTCTACTATTTGTAGTTAAAGCACAGAAACCACAGCACTTACAAGGGTTTTACCAGAGTAACTGTTGTGTTACAGTGGTATTTGTTGTTGAAACACAAAACACTTGCCATGGTTTTTGTAAACACTTGCAATGGTTTTACCATAGTGACCATAGTTTTACTGTGGTAGTTGGTAGTTGTAGCAAAAGCATAGTAACACAACACTTACCATGGTTTTACCACAATGACTGCAGCATTTGCCATGCCTTTAATACCTTTTTGTAATGTAATTCTAATCCAAAAATGTTTTCTGTCTTGCAGTTACTTCAGATCACATACTCCTCCATCTCCCACAACAACCTTTAATCCAACAGCTTGAGGCCATCTCTCGCAAAAGCGCACTTTCTGTCTGTCTGTCTGTCTGTCTGTCTGTCTGTCTGTGAGTCTGTCTGTCTGTCTGTCTGTCTGTGAGTCTGTCTGTCTGTCTGTGAGTCTGTCTGTCTGTGAGTCTGTCTGTCTGTCTGTCTGTGAGTCTGTCTGTCTGTCTGTCTGTCTGTGAGTCTGTCTGTCTGTCTGTCTGTGAGTCTGTCTGTCTGTCTGTCTGTCTGTCTGTGAGTCTGTCTGTCTGTCTGTCTGTCTGTCTGTGAGTCTGTCTGTCTGTCTGTCTGTGAGTCTGTCTGTCTGTCTGTCTGTCTGTGAGTCTGTCTGTCTGTCTGTCTGTGAGTCTGTCTGTCTGTCTGTCTGTCTGTGAGTCTGTCTGTCTGTCTGTCTGTCTGTCTGTGAGTCTGTCTGTCTGTCTGTGAGTCTGTCTGTCTGTCTGTCTGTCTGTCTGTCTGTGAGTCTGTCTGTCTGTGAGTCTGTCTGTCTGTGAGTCTGTCTGTCTGTGAGTCTGTCTGTCTGTCTGTCTGTCTGTCTGTGAGTCTGTCTGTCTGTCTGTCTGTCTGTCTGTCTGTCTGTCTGTCTGTGAGTCTGTCTGTCTGTCTGTGAGTCTGTCTGTCTGTCTGTGAGTCTGTCTGTCTGTCTGTCTGTGAGTCTGTCTGTCTGTCTGTGAGTCTGTCTGTCTGTCTGTCTGTCTGTCTGTCTGTGAGTCTGTCTGTCTGTGAGTCTGTCTGTCTGTCTGTCTGTGAGTCTGTCTGTCTGTCTGTGAGTCTGTCTGTCTGTCTGTGAGTCTGTCTGTCTGTCTGTGAGTCTGTCTGTCTGTCTGTCTGTCTGTGAGTCTGTCTGTCTGTCTGTGAGTCTGTCTGTCTGTCTGTCTGTGAGTCTGTCTGTCTGTCTGTCTGTCTGTCTGTGAGTCTGTCTGTCTGTCTGTCTGTCTGTGAGTCTGTCTGTCTGTGAGTCTGTCTGTCTGTCTGTCTGTCTGTGAGTCTGTCTGTCTGTCTGTCTGTGAGTCTGTCTGTCTGTGAGTCTGTCTGTCTGTCTGTCTGTCTGTGAGTCTGTCTGTCTGTGAGTCTGTCTGTCTGTGAGTCTGTCTGTCTGTCTGTCTGTCTGTGAGTCTGTCTGTCTGTGAGTCTGTCTGTGAGTCTGTCTGTCTGTGAGTGTCTCTCTCTTTCTCAGCTTTTTTTCTGAACTGTAATTCATTTACACATATTTTTGCTCTCTTTCTTTCTCTTCTTTATCATGGCATATTCCAATTATAATTTTTTGACCAATTCTGTCAGAAAGGTGCTATTAACAGGTGATCTTGAAGAAGCTGCCAGGGAGGCTGAATAAGTTCTTCAAAGGTTCAACATTCACAGGTAATGTTGAACACATTTAGTTATAAGTGATTTGCTTTAACGAACATATCCCTATTTTGTGTGTTATTAACTTTCCTTAAAGTCCTTCCTCACAAATATTTTGGTCATGGATCATTTTTAACACACGGTCTCAACATTATTTATTTCTCTTTGTTTCAGTTGAAAAGTGCTGTCAAGGGCTTGTTAAACCTGTCTCTGTGGAGAGGGATGAGTTCGGCCATCTTGTGCGTAACGCAGAAGACAAAAAGCTGCAAAGGCAAACATTTCCAATGGTATGTCTATGTTGGTCTTAACCCTTGATTAAACATTACTGCAGTTACATTTTGCACAGCATTTGATCTTTCTTAAACTTTGTTTTACAAGGCCCCATCAGTAAGAATCCCTAATAAAGCATCCTGTCAAAGTAGTAATAATTCATACAATTTACCAATTCAGCAAATTCATATGATATTGTACCAGTGTACTCGTACAAAATTCTATGACTTTTACTCCTGCTGCTGTCATTGGCCATTGCCTCAACTCTCATGCAGATTGCGCCCATTGTAAGTAGTCAGACTGTTTATATCAGAACATTTATATTAAGTCCATTGTATTCTTTATTAACCTTTACATATTGGCGCCGTCTCTTCTCGTTCCAACAGTACATGATATTTTTCCACACCTCTAGTCTGCCTTTTTATCCATATTGATTTATATTGAGCACATCTGTTTAAGAAGCAAGAGTCTGAAAAGGCTAGTTTAACATGTCACGGGACACATCAGATTTTCAATTAATTTGTCCTAATTAGATCACTTAAGTTCGTTCACACCAAGAACAAACTATTTTAATATCCACACCAAATGGATGATAAAGTTCTGTTTATTATAAGCGGTTATGTTGTCTGCCATTTTAAGTGCTCAAGCTTTTTGAAGTCTGGTAGATTCTGATTGGTTGTCAATGTTTTTGTTTTATTGTTCATTTTATTGTTTATCTTTTAAGAGCCAACCCTTCCAAAAGCTTCACATCTCTCTCTGTCTTGCGTGGCACATCTGCTCTCAGCCCTTCTACACTCTTACTGCTTACTTCCACTCTTAGCATGTCTACTTTTAATTTCTATTTAATTTCTCTTCTACAGTGAACACTCCCATCTCTCCTGTGAGCACTCCTGTCATTACCACCATCCCTCCCACTGTATTCTACACACCAAAAAGAGGGAAAACAAATAAATGTGGTAATATAAAAATGATTTTAAAAAATTCTTTCTTTTTAACATTATTTTCTTAATTGTGTCAACTTAATGTTGCTGAATTGCATATTATTTATTTATATATGAATGTTATAAATGCATTTTCTTGCTGAAAACAGTTGACTTATAGATATATATTATACAATTTAAATATATATTATACAATTTTTTTTTTTTTTTTTTTTTTAACCAACTGCTTTTTTTTTTCTTTTTTTTTTACATAGTGGTGCAAACTGGAGATCTACCTGTGTGACAGAGGATGCTGTGCTGGACACTTATCTTTTGTCTTTACACAGTTTGACATATCAATAAACATTGGGAAATGACTACAAAATGTGTGCATTCCTTATGCTTTTTAAAAAATACTTGTTTTATTCCTATATTTATATTAGAAGAACTAAGAAAAGCAAGGGGTCCATTTCCAGGAAACACAAAGGTGATTAAATGTATACCTTTAATACACTGTAAATATTACTGAAGCACTTCATTTGAATAGTGGCTGCACTCTTTGGTTAAGAAATAATTTATTAAGAAATAACATTAATTATGTTCATATTTATTTGTCATACAGTATACAACTGCAACAATTTGTAGCTCAACTATAAGCTGTACAGGCTAATATACAACGGAAACCATTAGGCCTTTGCATGGAGATGTTTCACTGTAATCATCAAATCTATTGCTGGATCGGGTTAACCCCACAATGCAATCTGTCATTTTAGTTTTATATTTAGTGGGGAAAAATGTTTAACTGATAATTTCTCCATTCACCACAAGAACCTGGAAGATCCTGTCATTAATGACCATATATGGACAAGTAAGTGTGATGCATTTGCTCAACTGGGTTGTCATTGGCTTTGACCTTTCCTTGGCACTCACAGGACTGGCTGTGGTTGGACAATCTTTTAACCCATATTAAAAAACGTTTAATTTTGCAAAGTACGTTTTGCTGTTATTATTACGTCAGTAATACATTCAGTTAGCAATGCGTGTTGCTATGTTGTGAGAAATTACCCCTGTACCGAGATCCTAACCCTAACCCTAAGAATAACTTAATTGAACTACAAACAAAGACTATAGTGTTCCATCAATAGAATGGCAGAGGATTATGGGTAATGTAGTTTAAAACGTTTAATAAGGAAATGGAAACAATTACTATCTTTAATGAACAAAGGGATATCTAATCACATGCATTGTGCAAACCTCTATGACATATTTGATTGGCAGGCTGAAATTTGATATTTTACTATGAGTACCTTTTAAAACGCCTTTATAACCCCTTTTTACATTTGAAACTGTGTCCAACATTATTTAGTAAACATAGCATATGTGGTTGTCATGCAATTTTTGATTTGATACTATAATCACACTTTGATTTACAGCCACTTGCAAAATGTGCATTTTTTTTGCTCTTCCAGGGGACTCTGCAGGGCACCTGGGCATGGAAGGGCAGTAAAAGATACACAGATGTGTTCTCATAATGGACAACAAACTGTTTTTTTTTTTTACATTTATATTGTCCTTTCAACAACTTACCATTATGTAAGTTGTTGCAAGTTCATTCAGTTATAGTTAACAACAGAATAGGAATAGACCCCCAAAATTTTAAATAAATGCCCACTTGGAATGGGCTTCTCTGTTTTCATTAGAACAAAAAGAACAAAAAAACAAACAAAAAAACAGTGTTAACAGTAAACAAAGGCATCAATTTAAACAACCAATAGACCTATCCATTGTGACCCTTCATTGTACTAGGCCAATGTGCCATTCAGTAAGAAAAGGTATACACAGTGTGTAGCTTATAGTGCAAAAGTCATACAGTGCAAATAATCATAATATAAAGTACCTCATTTGTTAAACTCTGTCTCAATATTTTCTCATCTTTGTCCTCCTCAAGTTCTGGACATAGAAATATGCATGCTCATCTTGCTTATAGTACAGATCCATGTTGACCTTATCCTGGTACATCATCCTCAGTGTGCCTTAAGTGCCTGTAACAATACAGCCCATGCGATCTCTTGTGATGCATCTTTCAGCCTTTCACCTCATGTACCTGAAATTTGGCATATTTACTGTATTTGGGTATTGTAACCCTAACCCTAACCCTAACCCAAAACATATGCAACGGTAACATTCTAGGAAATTATTGTCCCAAATGTCATTAATGTGACTAAATTTTCATGTCTAAATTAAAACAATCATGATAATTATATATATATATATATATATATATATTTTTTTTTTTTTTTTTTTTTTTAACCAAAATCAAATTTTGTATATACAAAACATCATCCTTAATACAGAATATTCACCATATTTTATTATCCAACACCATGTACAAACTTTACTGGAGAATACAGCATAAATACAGCTAAAGTAGCATATAAAGACATGGTATTTGAGCGAAATAAAAATGGGTTATATTATAATCATGATATTTATCAGTTATAAGTTAAATGCATGCATAGTGAAATGTCTTGAACACCACAGACTCACATCCAGTTTCCTTCTCATCATCAGAGCTAAACTGGTTTTCTTCCTCTTGCTTGCTTGTCCATCTCCCTATCAAAATCTAACCATGTATAAGCAATTTACAAACGATGAACAAAAGATGTGATAAATTAAAATCAAATCACTTTATTGTCAGAATACCATGGAGGGAGGGAAATACAGGTAATGAAACCTTTTTGAGCAAACTCTGCAGCATGACAGTATGGATTACAAGTATAGACAATATACAATATACACAGTATACATAAGGGACTCAATACAGGTAGAGAACAATATATGGTACAATATTATAGACAGAGCACGAAATGAAAACAATAATAAACACAGTAATCACAGTATACATATTACAGTGCAGTATGGTATGAATTAGTAAAAATGTCAGGGTGCAGTATAATACTGAGTCAGAGTCCAGTCAGTGTAACTGATGTAACTGATAAAGTGTAGTGCATATGAGGTTGGGGGGTGAAGTGTGCTGTGTGTGGTGTTACTGGTACAAGTCCAGTCTGCTGGTGCGCATTCTGCGATAACGTCTGCATGACGGTAAAGGTGAGGGCAGTCCATGGCTCGGGTGGCTGGAGTCTCTGATGATTCTCCGTGTCTCACTCACTCACACACACACACACACACACACACACACACACACACACACACCAGAGGGAGGGAAGCTCACCTCACCTCAAACAGTGTTCTGTGCAGTTCGTACCACTCTCTCCAGAGCTTTGCAGTTCAGGGCGGTGCTGTTCCTAGAGGCAGTGATGCAGCCAGTCAGGATCCTCTCCTCAGTGCATGAGTAAAATGATTAGAGGGTTTTGGTGCTCACACTGAACTTCCTCTGCTGTATGAGTTAGAAAAGCCACTGATGAGCCTTCTTCAGCACATCATCAGTGTGGATGGGCCATGTGTGGTCACCGGTGATGTGAACACAGAGGAAATTGAATAGTTCATCAGCACCACTGTGATGCGGTGTAGTTTTTTCTCAACCAGGGGATGAAGTCCTAACAAAATAAAACATGTATTTAGGAGGTGGTAAACCAATAAACCATATATAATAGTATTGTTTATAATTGTTGCACTAGACTTACCATTGATTCCATGGGCCGTAACTCTGAGCTGTCACAGTAGAGCTTTTTGGGAGTGTAGTCTTCACAGCGGATAACTGATGCAGTGCTGCACTTGGTGGCCACAGAATCGTCCCGTCAACAAAGACTCCACCGTCTCTGGCCTCAGACCCGTTTCTCTTTAGTCTACTCTTTAGACCATGCGAACTGACCAACTGCGTGAAGACGGACCTGAGCATTGAGTGTGTTCAGTGCAAGCTACCAGTTCCTCTACTTCTTGATGTAGTCTTTCTGTACAAGTAGAAAATGAGAACATAATACAAGCAGTCATTACAAATCACTTACAATGTATTTAAAACGGTTTAGTACAACATGCCTATTTCTTCATCAACTGGCTTCATCCTCCTTCAAACAATCAGACAAAACAATAAGTTAATAATAACAAAAAATAGTTTTGGTGAATATTGTGCAGGTGTCAGTACTCACCATATTCAGTCATTTCCTGCCCAAATTCCAAAGATGATGCACAGCTGATTTGACATAATAGGAGCTATAAAAACATGTATGAGTATCTATGAGATATCTATGGATATCTGAGATGGCCATGTTCACTCCTCATTCCCAAAATGACTGGTTTGCCTGGTTTACTCCATTTCAGCTGTAAAACAATACATATCTATTGACCCCATGTTTACATACTATTGTCGTTTAAACATATACATTAAGACAGGAACTGAGACATTAAGACTAAGATGAAGAGAAATATGCAGAGAAAGGCAGAATTTTGGGTGTAAGTTTTATGAAATTAGAGGAACGGTGGTATTCAAAAGCTGTATCTTCAATAGCAAGCTATAATAAATGCATGTTGCCAGTATTGTTGTAAAAGGCCTCTTTAACCAAGGATGAGTCCACACTGCAGCTATTTAACATATTATGACACAGAGGAACAATATCGTTGGAATAACTTTCAGAAATGTTTTTGTTTTTTTCAGCTGATGAACAATAAAATCCTTGACAGCCAATCAGTGATCTGATTAGGACAATTATTTGAAGATCTGATGTGTCACGTGACTTGTTAAACTAGCATTTCCTGACCCTTGCTTCTTAAACAGATGTGCTCAATAAAAACCAACATGTGGAAAGATATAATTTACTATTGGAACGAGAAGAGACGGCGCCAATATGTAAAGGTTAATAAAGAATACAATGGACTTAATATAAATGTTCTGATATAAACAGTCTGACTACTTACAATGGGCGCAATCTGCATGAGAGTTGAGGCAATGGCCAATGACAGCAGCAGGAGTAAAAGTCATAGAATTTTGTACGAGTACACTGGTACAATATCATATGAATTTGCTGAATTGGTAAATTGTATGAATTATTACTACTTTGACAGGATGCTTTATTAGGGATTCTTACTGATGGGGCCTTGTAAAACAAAGTTTAAGAAAGATCAAATGCTGTGCAAAATGTAACTGCAGTAATGTTTAATCAAGGGTTAAGACCAACATAGACATACCATTGGAAATGTTTGCCTTTGCAGCTTTTTGTCTTCTGCGTTACGCACAAGATGGCCGAACTCATCCCTCTCCACAGAGACAGGTTTAACAAGCCCTTGACAGCACTTTTCAACTGAAACAAAGAGAAATAAATAATGTTGAGACCGTGTGTTAAAAATGATCCATGACCAAAATATTTGTGAGGAAGGACTTTAAGGAAAGTTAATAACACACAAAATAGGGATATGTTCGTTAAAGCAAATCACTTATAACTAAATGTGTTCAACATTACCTGTGAATGTTGAACCTTTGAAGAACTTATTCAGCCTCCCTGGCAGCTTCTTCAAGATCACCTGTTAATAGCACCTTTCTGACAGAATTGGTCAAAAAATTATAATTGGAATATGCCATGATAAAGAAGAGAAAGAAAGAGAGCAAAAATATGTGTAAATGAATTACAGTTCAGAAAAAAAGCTGAGAAAGAGAGAGACACTCACAGACAGACAGACTCACAGACAGACTCACAGACAGACAGACAGACAGACTCACAGACAGACTCACAGACAGACAGACAGACAGACAGACAGACTCACAGACAGACTCACAGACAGACAGACAGACAGACAGACAGACAGACAGAAAGTGCGCTTTTGCGAGAGATGGCCTCAAGCTGTTGGATTAAAGGTTGTTGTGGGAGATGGAGGAGTATGTGATCTGAAGTAACTGCAAGACAGAAAACATTTTTGGATTAGAATTACATTACAAAAAGGTATTAAAGGCATGGCAAATGCTGCAGTTATTGTGGTAAAACCATGGTAAGTGTTGTGTTACTATGCTTTTGCTACAACTACCAACTACCACAGTAAAACTATGGTCACTGTGGTAAAACCATGGTAAGTACTGTGGTTACTGTTCTTTAACTACAAAAAGTAGACAGTGACAGTGTTACTGTGGTAAAAACATTGTAAGTTACTGTGCTGAAACTACAAATTCCACAGTAAATCTACAGTTACTGTGGTAAAACCATTTGAGGTACTGTGTTTTAACTACAAATTCCACAGTAAATCTACAGTTACTGTGGTAAAACCATTTGAGGTACTGTGTTTTAACTACAATACCACAGTAAAACTATGGTTACTGAAGTATAAGCATGGTAAATATTGTTAATGTGTTTTAACTACAAATACCACAGTAAAACTATGGTCACTGTGGTAAAACCATGGTAAGTGCTGTGGTTACTGTTCTTTAACTACAAAAAGTAGACAGTGACAGTGTTACTGTGGTAAAAACATTGTAAGTTACTGTGCTTAAATTACAAATTCCACAGTAAATCTACAGTTACTGTGTTAAAACCATTTGAGGTACTGTGTTTTAACTACAATACCACAGTAAAACTATGGTTACTGAAGTATAAGCATGGTAAATATTGTTAATGTGTTTTAACTACAAATACCACAGTAAAACCACAGTGTTAAAGTGTTATGTTAATCTTATTTAACTACAAATACCACAGTGAAACTGGTTACTATGGTAAAAATATGGTAAGCGTCGTGGTCACTGGGCTTTTACTAACAGGATCGAGCTACATTTACTATGGTAAAATCACATACGTTTAGTGGCATTCGCAACTGATTTGTGAAGAAAACATCAAACTTACACATAATGGCCGACAATCAGAACGATAGCTTAAAAAGAACATTAAATAAATAAAAAAACCCACCTGGATTGACGTTTAGGGTCACTCTTTCCTTTCACCGCATTTTTTTTATTATTATTATTGGCATGGCAACGATGGTCAAAGGTCATTTGTTGACGATACACCTGATAAACGGCACTGTCGTTATTTATAAGACCACTAGATGTCGCCTAATTTTAAAATGTAACTATAGGTCGTAATACGCAGAGTGTACAAACGACTTATACGGTCGTTTTTCGCAGGAGGACAGTCTCGTGTTTTCAGTAATAAACGTGGACTAAACTATAACATTGAATCACTGAGTTAGAAATTATTTCATCACTGATGCACTAAACTTTCACCAGCATTTATTAGTGATTCTTAATACAGTAAAACTATTACATCAGACACCACTCAGAAAAGACTCTTAAACTCTTTAAAGAAGATCTCATATTAAATTATGATTTTATAGTAGGAACCATATCAGTTGTATATATGTGTGCGTGTGTGTGTGTGTGTGTGTGTGTGTGTGTGTGTGTGTGTGTGTGTTTGATAGCAAAAGCTATATTTTGAATTAAATATGGTGGAACATACCACTAGGTTATAGCTTTAAAGGTGTAATATTAGAAAATAGGCTCATTGCTTGATCAGAGATCCAGTCTGATGATCCAGCTTCAGTCTGTCTCTGAATCTCTCTTTACACTGATCATCTGTACAGATCTTACTCTGATCTCCAGTGATTTCAGCGATGAGAGTGTCATTAAAATACCATTAATTGTGTTGTGTTGGGTTATTTTAAGATCAGTGTTGACTGGCTTGGTTGGAGGGAGACAGTTGAAGATCTTGTCTATTTGCAAAGCAGAAAAAGCTTACAGCTCAGAGTAGTTACTAACAGCAAACCAAACCACAAATGAATTAAAAACATAAAAAGCAAAACACACGTGATGCATATATACATTTATGATATATGAATCAGGATGTGGGTTGTATGATGCACACTATTGTTCAGAATTACCCATGAGACTTGTGTATGTTTGTCTGATGAGTGAAAGTGAGAATCAATGATGTTCTTCTGCTATTTGTTTTCATGTTGTTATGTTATGTTTCCAGACATATTTCTTTACCTATCTTTATGATCTGTGGAAAAAACATGTTCATAGTACTTTCCTGGTGTGTTCTGCTGTTGTGAATTACTGTCACTGCAGTAACTCTCTGTGAAAATATGTATTTTTAAATCTAATAAACCAAAGAAGTCTGTCTTTAATTGAGTTAGTTATTATTATTTTAAACGTCTTGTTTTGTTTGTTTTATGGAGAGCTTGCTTAATCAGAACAAGAGACCATTGACTACAACTCTTCATTTTTATTATAAAAATGTGTTGTCAAATGCCAACAAATATATAAAAATTATATAGAGACACTCATGGGTTCACAGAGATCATCGTCCCCTAGCGGCAACCATTCAGTTCTGACGTAACGAAGCTTCGTTCACTGAAATCACGTGACTTTGGCAGTTTAATTGTAGTCGTTCCGAACCACTGAATATCACAACAGGTGCTGTTCACAAGTCACATTAACGCATTCCTGTTGAGTTCACAGTGTTCTGATGCATTTCCTTAGAAAACCCACCAGATGGAGATATTTATTCAATATTTATTTATAATTAAATCATTATAAATAAATTAAAATAAAAAGAAAGCTCTAAATATCAGTCAATGGTATTGATAGAGTTGATTATCTGTTGCTCTCTAATAATAAAATCTTACAGGTTTGGAGCAACATGAGGGTGAGATAACCTTTTAATATTGAGTCAATTTAATATCAGTCACAAAATGGCAGAACCTTACACACAAAGACAAAACTCTGTAACAATGCTCTGTAACAACAAAATTTTGACAAAATCTGCAGTTACAAAATCTGTAATTATTTATTTATTTATTTTTTGCCTTGGAATTGTCAAACAGCATTGATGTATTCAGTAGGCATACTTTATGTAGTAAAACTGTTTTGTGTAAAGCAGAAGTCAAACTAGTTTCATCTAAACTAATGGGGGGGAAATGCCCTTTAAATTAGACTTGAACGTCCATAACCCTGTCAACATTCCTACATGCAAAGTAAAGCATTCACTTGACTGGAAAGAAAGTGTGGTGTTTAGGGAAATCAAAACGTGGAGCTTTGAAGCTTCCTGTTTGAAACAATACTAACTTACAGTAATGACACGCGTTCATGCAGAACTATATATTTGTCCAAGCATCAGGTCAAACCACATTTTTGTACAGGCATAAAGAGAGAGAAAGAGAAAAGGGAGATGTAAATACACAGTTGGAATTTTGAGGCTTTAAGAGTCAAACTTGAAAATGCTTAAATTTAGCCCTTCACGAATCCATCAATATCTCACTTCAAACCCCTCAGAATGATCCTGCTGTGTGTCTGCCGGGATGTCCAAATAATACTCAAAGTTAAACCAGTCCAAAATGGTTAAATACCTTGCTGAGAATAAAAATCTGAAGTTTGTATATAATGTCATCAATAGTTTTTAATGTGTGCTAATATGTGATTCTCAGCAGTCTCCACAGACTCAGCTAAGGTTATCATAAGAGGTTCCTAGTGAAAGAGTCACACAGCTGGATCTGGTAAGAAAAAAGAAATCTTCTCATGGCGACAGGTGCGTACTCTGTGTGATTTGGGCAACTCGTAAAATATGTATGATTTAGCAAAAATTGTACGAATTCATACAAGTGAGGTCGTATGAATTCTTACGAATTAGCCACCTCGTAAAAATATGTACCAATTGCAGTGAGACCAGGTTGGTCCATCTTTTTCTCTGTCACAGACCTTAAAATATACAGATCTGGTTCAATTATCAGACAGAAAATGATCAGATCTTGGTCTTCCAATGATAATCTGAAGACCAAGATCTTGATGCTGAAATCTGGTTTCACTTCCTTGAACATTGCAAGATTGGGTCAAGGGTCTGCAGTCACCTTACTGCTCTTGTTTGCAATTGCACTTACATTGACGCATTATTGACAATGAGTTATAGGGGAAAAATGAGTTTTATTGAGACTTATAATATTTTCCCGGTCATTAACATGTAATAACCAACTGGAAGCATTAAAACCAAGCAACAACAGCTATTAAAACTTAAAAAAACAATTGAAATAGTTAATACTTTAATTACCAAATGAATGGCCATTATATCAAGCAACTCCCCATATGCAGGGCTGACGGAGGAATCTCAATATCACGGCCTACTACCATCTCAGGAGATGGGATGCATACACAGTGTGAATGTTTAAAATGTTTTAGTTCAAATGTATTTACCAACATCAAACTTTTTTAGTTTTTAGTTTATCACAGGAATTCACCTGCTGTCCTTTATTAAATATTAATCACACCCTTTACTCATTTGTGTCATTTACTGTTCTTGTTTTGCTATTTGTGCAAAAGGTTATTGAATAATTGGCCTGCTTAAGACCTTTGACCAAATTCAGTCAAAATATAATATTCCGAACCAGGCATACTTTTAATACATACAGTTCAGAGAAGTAATAACAAAAAAAGTTGGTTCAAGTAACTTAAAAATCTCTCATTCCCCTCTGTATCAAGCCCTTTCATTTTTAAAACCAAATTAATTACTGTCATAAATATCTAAATTATTAGACAAATCAATAGCAGTTCCCACTTAGAAATGGACTACTACTGAAAGTGGCACAGACTACTACTAGAGAACATCAACTGGTGTTAAAGATGGATGTGTATGTATATAGATGCACTTGTGTGTATAAGCTAGTCCTCAACCTCGATCATAGAGTATATAAGACGGAATAAAGAGTGAGTTCCACGGCAGATTCTTTCCCAAGCATTGATTTACTCAAGTGAATCCACAAGTCATTTAGTTTGATCTAGATGTTTGTTTACTTGTGGGTGGTTTCTGCAATAAAAAAAAAAGCATATCAAATAATACATTCACTGAAAATAATAAAGCAACACAAAATTAGAAACAAAAGTGTAGTATGAAATATACACATACAGCCAGTAGATGCGCTCTCGCTCTATAGAACTTACCTAATTACTACTAAGCCCCCAACACTTGGGCCAGAGTTAGTGTGTCTGAATACAACAAAAGTGGAAACGGAACTAGACAGTCTAGTTTTGTTATATCTAACCTCATGAGCTTAACAACAAACGGAAGTATCAAGGAATCCTAACTTACTTTTACCTAATAACGGAGAATTATACATGTGAAGAACAAATCATATTGGAGAAATATTATGAAATGAAACATGTGCTGTGGTGTTGGAGTGCTTAAAGTGAGCTTTAAGTAATAAATGGAAAGCAAAGTTAATAAAAATGGCAATAAATAAACATCAATAGCACCAGATTAATATATAAAGCCATTAAAAAGAAATGAAGATTAATATATGATTGAAATAGTTTGAAGAAATGTTTAAGATAAAATGAGAAATGACATCATCATTTACTGTCCCAATGTATGAATATGTGCTTGATCTTGTTCAGCTCTTCTGGATCTGATGTCATAAAGTAGAACAATCACAGTAGCCACACCCACCAGAGCAGAGAGGACCAATCGGATCACAGTTTCAGTAGGACCACAACAGTGGACAGAGCCTGAGGAATAAAAACATCAAAGTGAGATCAGCTCAGTCAATAAACGTTAATATCAGCACTGACTTCAACTAATATCATCAGTGCTGTGGTACCTGCACATGTGTGACAGAGGTGTTTTTATCCTGATATTTTTGTCTTCAAACTTTAAAATGATTCAACAATTCAATACGTTGATATAAAACAAGCTTAAAAGACAGGACAACTGATCTCTACTCACCATAGACAGAAACACTGAATGTTTTTGATGTTATTTTCGCTCCCCTTATCACTAGTCTATAATCTCCAGTATGTTCAGTTGTGGTGTTTGAGATGGTCAGAGATCCAGTTTGATCGTCCAGCTTCAGTCTGTCTCTGAATCTCCCATCAACAACATCATCATATGTGGAGAAGACTCGATTCTCTTTGCTGATTTTAGCTATCGAAGAGTTTTCAGCTCCAAATGTCCACAGTATGTCGTCGTCTTCATGTATTTCAGTGAGATCAGAGTTTAGAGTGACAGAATCTCCCTCCATCACTGACACTGACTGTTTTTCATTTGTCTTAGTGCCAAACACACCTGGAGAACATAAAGAGGTTTTGATGGTTTATAAATCTTAAATCATCTGTAGTTTTTATTATTTTCATGTGGACTGAAGAATATTCACAACAGCAGCAGAAACACAAAATGAAAGGTGAGATATGACAGACAGACGTGTGTGTGTGTGTGTGTGTGACGCTTTGATCTTCATTTGTTTTAAATGTATCTGCTGTACAGCAAAATCAAGTTTAAAAAGTTTACTTGTGCAAGATATTTCATAAGACACTTAGACGAGTATAAAACAAACACCCTTTGTATCACTATCTCTCATGCTCTCGGGGTCCCTGCACATTTTGACTAATGAGTTTTGTAGCTGTATTTATAAACTTGTATTTTTAGAAATTTATTTTTTAAAGGATATAAATCGCCTGATATTTGAAAGCAAAGTTTTGGCTTTCTGAGCCTCCATATGTTTACATTCACTAGAGATTTCCATTACTTTCCATGACTAGATATCATTCCACAAAGTGATGATGTCACTGACCATTACATGGTAACTTTCATATTACGTACTGCTGTAATATGTCATGCTGCGCTGCGTTATCGACCAGGCAGAACACCACAGATCATCCACCATAGATCATTTCTCAAATTGCTTATCTGATCTGTCTCAGCTGCTGCCTGAACCCAAACAAACAGATGAACTAGAGGAACTAACTAGCACTATGAGCACCATTCTCTCTAGAACATTGGATATTGTTGCACCCATTAGATTAAAAAAGGTCAGAGAGAAAAGTAAAGCACCATGCACTCTCAGAAAAAAAGCTGTCACTGGGACAGTACCCTTGAAAAGGGTACTAATATGTACCATTTAGGTACTAATATGTACACTTTTGGTACCAATATGTACCTTTGAGGGACTAATATGCACTCTTTAGGTACAAAGGTGTACCTTTTGAAAAGGTACCGCCACAGTGACAGCTTTTGTACCTTTTTTTCTGAGAGTGTGGTACAACAATACTACGCATGTTCTAAAGAGAGAAACCCGTAATTTAGAGCGTAAATGGAAACAAACTAATTTAGAGGTCTTTAGAACTGCGTGGAAAGACAGTGTGTCACGTTATAAAAAAGGCCCTAAAAGCGGCCAGGGCTGAGCACCTCTGCAAACAAATAGAAAATAACCAAAATAATCCAAGGTTTTTATTTAACACCGTGGCTAGACTAACAAATAAACAGACGTCACCTGAACAAAATATCCCGTTACAGTTTAGTAGTAATGATTTCATGAACTTCTTCACTGAGAAAATAGAAAGCATCAGAACCACAATTGTAAATGTTCAATCTTCAATCGCGCCTTATAATTCAGCCTCAATTATCACCCCGCAAGAACAATTACAGTGCTTTACAACTATAGAACAAAAAGAGTTAAATAAACGTATAACTTCATCTAAAACAACAACATGTTTATTAGATCCTATACCAACTAAACTACTGAAAGAAGTGTTACCTGTAGTGGAAGAGCCTCTCCTCAATATTATTAACTCATCTTTATCTTTAGGTCATGTTCCAAGAACATTTAAACTGGCAGTTATAAAACCACTCATTAAGAAACCACAATTTGACCCACATAATCTAGCAAATTATAGACTCATTTCAAATCTTCCATTTATGTCTAAAATATTAGAAAAAGTTGTGTCCGCTCAACTGGGCTCTTTCTTGCAAGAAAATGACATCTATGAAAAGTTTCAGTCTGGATTCAGGCCGCACCATAGCACTGAAACTGCGCTCGTTAAAATCACAAATTATTTACTTTTAGCTTCTGACCAAGGCTGTATCTCAATACTAGTTTTACTTGATCTTAGAGTTGCGTTCGATACTATAGATCACACAATACTCTTAGATCGACTACAAAATTATACTGGTGTTCAAGGACAAGCATTAAGCTGGTTCAGATCATACTTATCTGACCGCTACCATTTTGTCTATTTAAATGGAGAAAAATCGATCATAACTTCAGTAAACTTTGGAGGGCCGCAGGGATCTGTGTTAGGCCCTCTATTATTATCAATATATATGATGCCACTTGGAAATATTATAAGGAAACATGGAATTAGTTTCCATTGTTATGCTGATGACACTCAAATATATATTTCATCATGGCGGGATGATAAAGCTAAATTATCCAAATTGACAGAGTGTGTTAAAGATATAAAAGATTGGATGATGCGTAATTTTCTTTTATTAAATCCAGACAAGACAGAGGTACTACTTATCGGTTCAAAAAACCGCCCACAAAATCTCTCACAATACAGCTTTAACATTGTAGGATGTCCTGTTACTTTATCCTCTACAGTAAATGACCTGGGTGTTATACTAGACTGCAACCTGTCTTTTGAAAATCATATTTCATATGTTACAAAAACAGCCTTTTTACACCTTAGAAACATTGCTAAGCTACGTAATATGCTATCAGTTTCTGATGCAGAAAAGTTAGTTCATGCATTCACGACCTCGAGACTAGATTACTGTAATGCTTTATTAGCTGGTTGTCCTGCATCCTCAATAAACAAGCTACAGTTAGTCCAAAATGGAGCCGCTAGAGTTCTTACTAGATCAAGAAAATATGATCATATAACACCGATTTTATCATCACTACATTGGTTACCTATAAAGTTCCGTATTAATTACAAGGTATTGCTACTGACTTATAAAGCCCTAAATGGCTTAGCTCCAGTCTATTTAATGGATCTTCTATCACCCTATAATCCATCGCGCTCTTTAAGATCACTAAATGCAAGGCTTTTGGTCATACCTTGGATATCCAGATCCACCAAAGGAGGGAGAGCATTTTCACATTTAGCTCCAAAACTCTGGAATAGCCTTCCTGATACTGTCCGTTGCTCAGACTCGCTCTCCCAGTTTAAAACTAGATTAAAGACGCATCTCTTCAGCCAGGCATTCATATAATATTTTTAATCTTACAGTTAAATCCGGCCTCTAGTTCATAAACGCCAGAGGAGAACTGGCCCCCGACTGAGCCTGGATTCTCCCAAGGTTTTTTATTTTTCTCCATTAGGTCACCTGATGGAGTTTTAGGTCACCATTAGGTCACTTGATGGAGTTTTTCGGTTCCTTGCCACTGTTGCCTTTGGCTTGCTCAGTTGGGGATATTTAATTTCATTTAATCAATCAATAATACTATTGATCAGCCTTACCAAACATGGACGTTTTTTTCCACTAGAAACAAACCTTGTTGTGCTATTTTGATTTAATACTGTGAAGCTGCTTTGATACAATCTGTATTGTGAAAAGCGCTATACAAATACAGTATACTTGACTTGACTTGACTTGACTTGACTTTTAATATTTTATTTTTTTGGACATTTGTAGACCTGGAAATTTCATTGTCTTCAACAGAGATCTAAATTCAAAGAATGATCTCACAATATTCATGATCCATTTGGTATCTATTGCCATCGTAAATAGCAGCTTTTTCACTAAACTAAACCAAAAAATAAATGTATAACTTACCGATCAGACGGCACCAGCACAAACAGAACAAAGCAAACACGTGAAACATTTTCTTCCGTTTTTCAGCTACTGATGAAACTATGTGCTCTAACACTCAGTCTGATGTGAATCCTCCCACGACAGTTTGACCCTCCTAGTTTCACACACTGAATTTGCACATGATATAATGTTATAGATCATCTGGCCCATATCAAGACTTTAACGCTTCTTAATGGATTATTTTTGTAATTTAAAAAACTCTTTGTAACTCTCTGACTGTTAAATGGCTAAAAGTAGAAGTGTGAATTGTGTTTAAGCAACATTTCATGGTAAATTAGAGCCTAACTCAAGTGATTTAAAAATTGTTGTGTTTATTTGCATATTTATTCAATTCTCAGTGTACAGAATAATGAAAATAAGTAGTTAAACCCGTCTGCCATCTCACAGTATCGGTTTTACTGAAGTTCATCGTCAGAGTCAAACTGAAACCTCTTGCCGTCTGATTCCTGTCATCAGACACTCTTCACACTGTTCAACATTATCTGCTTCACTGTTCAGTGTTGAATTATTAACTGTTTATTCCAGAATAATACAACACATGAATCTACAGGGTTTTTTTTGTAGATATACATAGAAGTGTGTAAAGGAACACAGAACGATAAATTCTTATTTTGTAAATAAATAAAAAATGCATAAACTCAGCAGCAAAAACATGAATCAGCATCTTTATAAAATGCTTCACAAAAGACACAGTTACAGGTTACAACACATTTGTTACAAGAAAATACAGAGAAAAACATTCACTTTTGTCAACAATAAGGACATTGAGTAGCCTGTACAGGGCTGGCCCAGAATGTATTAGAGCCCTAAGCGACATTTTAGATCAATAAATATGTATATTTCATATGAACTGCAATTTACTATGATATGATTATTAATAACAGTTAGCATACATTTGAAGTAAATGGAAATCTTACAAATCTGTAAAAAAGAATCACAAAAATTAAACCACAAATCAACATAAAAGTGCAACAAACTAGCCTCTTTCCTTTCATCCCCATTTTAGAGCATATACACTGGAAAATGACATACAGTAGGCTAAGTAAACATAAATGACTGCAATTCATGACTACAGTCCTAGTCATGGTTTCTTATAAAAGAAGACACTTAGGAGTTTGTTGGTCAAGTTTAAAAAATATATATATAGATCAATTAATATGAAAGAAAATACACTGTGATTAACTTGCAGTTTAACACAAGCATGGCCCACAGTGGTAAAGAGGTTTTAATACAGCTATTTCAGAATAGCACACAAACATCTGCCATTAAGAGTCGGTAACTTGTGATTTCACCTTTTTCTAAAGGATAGTTTAAGTGTCAAATGCTAATAATACTAATAGTAACTAATCATGCATAATTAACACGTTATGGTAATGTATTATAATTGCGTCATGATGCAGACAGTGTTTATTAGTCCAACATAACATGCTGTCAACTATTAGTTTTTTTTCTTCACGTTCTTGTGAACTGTTATCGTAAACATTGTAATCCAAAATACTAAAAGTTCATGCTTCATTTAAAATCTCTAAAAGGCCGTCACTCACTCTCAGTTCTTCGCAATCACACAAATCTCCATTACAATCATCAAAGCTGTCTACACTGCACAATTAATCTCTTATTTATATCATATTTGCACTTTGTTATAATGAGTAGATTTGCAAACGTGAAGAACTCGGCACTAAACAAAAACTGACTAACTTACACCCCTGAGTGATTTTCCCAATACTGGGAGATAAAATGATCCTGCACTGTTCCTGTCTGGATCCTTTAGCAGCTGTAATAATCTCTCCACCGTTACATACTGGAAATCCTCAATGTCATGATTCCTGTCCTGTGTTTCCCTTGTCTTGTGTGCCCTTTTGTTATTTCCTGTTCTGTGCCATGTTTTGTAGTCCTTTGTAGTTTTTCATGTTGATTAGTCTCCCCAGGTTTTTCTAATTAGCCACACCCCCTTGTTATCTTGTTTAGCTTGTTTGTCCCTGTGTATTTATAGCCCCTGTGTTTCACGTGTTACTTTGTCAGTTGTTGTACATGTAATGGTTGCCTCTGTGATTCCCTGGTTTTGTTCCTTTGAGTTCCGTGTTCATGTTTCTTGTTATTTTATTAAAATACCCTGCGTTTAGATCCTCATCTTCACCTGTCTTCCTCAGCACATTACACTCAAGCACTTTTGGTTTTACTGCTGCTAATGTCATATAGTGTCTCAATCAGAACAAGGGACGCCCCATCAGCAACACCCGTCGCCAGAGGCTCGGCCCAATTACGGGATGTCCTTTTAGCAGCATCTGTCTGAGGATTCTCAGGCTGATCTCAGTGACATCCTTCATTGAATTTTTGAAAATGAAAATTTTTGAAAATTTCATCTGAAATGAAGAAAATAAATTAACAGAAAGTAAATCAAATGTTCAGGACTGATTCAGTTACACACACACAGAAATGTGTTTTTCTCTCTGATGTTTGTTGAATGTAAAGACCCCCGTTCTTCATTCTGAAGTAAACCAGAACAAGAGCAGCGCTCTCTTAAATACATCAATTAGAATTGGTGTTTCTAGATGATTTCTGAATGAAACCACAGATACATACACACAGAAAACACAAACAGATACACAGTGTTGGGAAGGTTACTTTGGAAATGTAATAGTTTACAGATTACAAGTTACCCTATTTAAAATGTAATAAGTAGTGTAACTATTTCAATCACTTTATTAAAGTGAAGTCATGTAACAGATTACAATTGATTACTTTTAAGCTTAGATGAATATGTATGAATAAACGCTCAACAAAAATGACAGCGTTGAGAAAACAGTCTTTATCTCCCGTGTACCTCCAGCGATCATCTCCTATGTTCTTCTCCAGCGTCTGTGTCCTGTGCTCTCCTTTCCCTTGTGTTTGCCATTTTCCTGTTTGTACCCATTGCTGTAAAATTAAACTCTATCACTTGTCCTTCTGTCTCCGGGTCCTCTGTTCAGTAACATAGAGCAGTAGATGCGCTCTCGCTCTATACAACTTACCTAATGTACACGTATATGGGAGCAGGGTATGAATTAGGATGTAGGTTGAATGGTGTGCATTAAAGTTAGACATCCATGAGACACATGTACTGTAGGTTTGTGAGTGAATGTGTTTGTGTCGCCGCCATCACAGGTCGGTTCCTAATTCCTGTTGCAATTGTTAAGCAATTTTGAAATTAATTATAACTAACATTTTTCTTGCAGTATAACATATGCTTTTGAACACTAAGTCCCCAACACTTGGGTCAGAGTTAGTGTGTCTGAATACAACAAAAGTGGAAACGGAACTAGACAGTCTAGTTTTGTTATATCTAACCTCATGAGCTTAACAACAAGCGGAAGTATCAAGGAATCCTAACTTACTTTTACATAATAACAGAGAGTTATACATGTGAAGAACAAATCATATTGGAGAAAAATGATGAAATGAAACATGTGCTGTGGTATCGGAGTGCTTAAAGTGAGTTTTAAGTAATAAATGGAAAGTTACACCCCCCCACCCCCATTTCTTTTTCTTGCTGATCTGAAAAATAACATAATGAAATTTACAGGAGACTCTTGTACCTCAGAGTGGGAACATTTTATTGATAAAGATGCCAATTAATAAACATCAATAACACCAGATTCATATATAAAGCCATTCAAAATAAATGAAGATTAATATATGATTGAAATAGTTTGAAGAAATGTTTAAGATAGAATGAGAAATGACATCATCATTTACAGTCCCAATGTGTGAATGTGTGCTTGATCTTGTTCAGCTCTTCTGGATCTGATGTCATAAAGTAGAACAATCACAGTAGCCATGCCCACCAGAGCAGAGAGGACCAATCGGATCACAGCTTCAGTAGAACCGCAACAGTGGACAGAGCCTGAGGAATAAAAACATCAAAGTGAGATCAGCTCAGTCAATAAATGCTAATATCAGCACTGACATTAGTTGATGTGGTACCTGCACATGTGTCACAGAGTGTGTTGATGTCCAGATGTGTGGTCTGGTTGCTGTCAGGATTGTTCAGCACACAGCTGTAGGTGTTTTTATCCTGATATTCCACCTCCAGAGGTAGAGAGAGACTGATGCTGAGATCACACACACTGAGGCTGGACAATACACTGATTCCTTTGTACCAGGAGAGAGTCACATCACTCACATTCAACACTGAACACAGCAGTGAACAGTTTGATGATGATGAAGAGCAATTTGAAGATTCTCTGCTGATGACAGGAACAGGCAGACGAGCTGGAAAACATGAGAGAATAAAGAGAAATATGGACATGTTTAAACATTTGGTACTGAAGAAGTTAATTTAATAAGAATAATTGAAAGACAGGACAAATTATCTCACCATAGACAGAAACACTGAATGTTTTTGATGTCAGTTTCGCTCCATTTAACTCTAGTTGATAATCTCCAGTATGTTCAGTTCTGGTGTTTGTGATGGTCAGAGATCCAGTTTGATCGTCCAGCTTCAGTCTGTCTCTGAATCTCCCATCAGGAACATCATCATATGTGGAGGAGATTCGGTTCTCTTTGCTGATTTTAGCTATCAGAGAGTTTTCAGCTCCATATTTCCACAGTATGTCGTCATCTTCATGTATTTTAGTAACATCAGTGTTTAGAGTGACAGAATCTCCCTCCATCACTGACACTGACTGTATTTCATTTGTTTCGGCTGCAAACACTCCTGATGAACATGAACAGGTTTTCAGATTAATGCTCATGTTGGTTTAGAAAGCCTGAGAACAGTTTGTAACCTTTAACAGCAGCAGAGACACCACTACTAACTAAACGAATAGTCTGAACAGGCAGATGTGATTGAATCAATAATTTGATCTTTAATGTGTTTCAAAACATTTAGCTGTAGAACAAAATAAAAATTATATGTTAAATTAATTATAGCTT
The DNA here is from genome assembly GCA_022829085.1 of Abramis brama. NCBI lineage: Eukaryota > Metazoa > Chordata > Actinopteri > Cypriniformes > Leuciscidae > Abramis > Abramis brama. Next base: position 34,064,967 of record CM040773.1, on the reverse strand, counting down.
GAAAGTAGAAGTTTAATTATATGGCTATATTAAATGTATTATTTTTGAATTCTCATTACATTTGTAGTTGTTTATGATTACAGCAGAATAATAAAAACTTATTTGAATATATATATTTTTTTTTCTTGAGGAAAATTTGCATTTGTAATCATTGAAAACAAGATTTCTAAAACAACAAGAGAGATTTGATTGTAGTGGATGAAAATAATTGAATTTGAACCACCGCAGGAGTTTATTACTCTGATATGTGAATAAACAACACAAATATGTTTATAACTTACCGATCAGACGGCAGAAGCACAAACAGAACAAAACAAACATGTGAAACATTTGCAGCTGTTCAGTGAAATGCCTGATCTAATAAGACTATCAATGAACGCACAACAGATCTTAACAAACACAAGCTTGTGAATCCTCCCCCAACAGTGTCTGACCCTCCTAATGCACACACACACACACACACACACACACACACACACACACACACACACACACACACACACACACACACGTATGCACATGTTACATATACATATGTCATATAAAAACATTTCATTGTAAAATAGAAAGTGATTTAAAATTGTTGTGTATATTTATTCAGTTCTCAATTATAGTGTATGGGAAAAAGTAGAAAAAGTATTTAATGTAAGTTAAAGTTAAAACCATGTATGATTTCATAGTACCAGCTTTACAGAAGTTCATCTTATGAGGCAAACTGAAACCTGGCGGGGTTTTTGTCTTTTCTTTTTTTTTTTGGACAGACATCTTATATGTCAGAGTGGCTATACAGTGAATGTGTGTTTGTGTTAGTTTGTATGTGAAGAGTTTCTTCTTGTTCTGCTTCTATATGAGCAGCTTTTAACTTTTTTAATCTACAGAAACATGATGAGAAACTGTTTCACATCGAGGCACAAAGGCAATAGAAAAAATGATCTTATTTAACACTGTCATTCAAATTTTATACATTTTATTATATTTACACTTTCACATAATAAAGGCTGTACTCAGTTTCTACTGGGATGCTTTTTTAACAAGTGAAATCAGGATGTAGCTTGTATGCACTGTAAACCCGAATAAGTTGGCAGAACTCAAACCATTTAAGGCAATCAATTGCCTCAAATTTTTTAAGTTCTGAAATTCAAAGTTTAAGTAAGCAGAACTAGCAGATTTTTATTTTGTACTTAAACATTTTAAGTTAAGAACAATTAGAATGTATGAGTACATTAATTCATTCAATTAACTTAAAACTTTCATGTAATCTCAATGTGAACACTTTTATTAGTATAAACTTGGTTAGCTTTTAAAAGCTAATCTGCTAACATACTAATTTGCTAACATATTAGCAATAGTATGTTATACAGAAGCACTTGCTGTATGAGCGCAACAATATAAAGGGATTATTTGCTCTCAAATCAAGCTGCATGTACCACTTGTCACCATGATGGTAACTATCCAAGCCAACATTAACAGAAATTCTTCTAAATTAGCATAACAAAACATTAATCACTACTAAATCTCACACTAAACATTAATCTTACACACACACAAAAAAAAAACATTACACTTCATTTTAGCATTTACTCTCCCTTTCGAGTGCCATCGGCAAAGCATGCTGGGAAATAGACATTCCAGTCGTTTCAGTTAAACTTGTTTGTCTAGTTTAAAGTTTGTCTAAATTAAAATAAATAATTTCATAAAACTCAAAACAATGAAACAGTTCAGTTTACTTAAAATTAGGGCTGTCAAATGATTAATCGCGATTAATCGCATCCAAAATAAAAGTTTGTTTTTACATAATACATGTGTGTGTACGGTGTATAATTATTTTCTATATATAAATACACACACATGCATGTATATATTTAAGAAATATTTGCATGTATATACTGTGTATATATATTTATATTATATATCATTTATATTATATATAAATATTTTATATATAAATAACACATTTTCTTAAATATATATATGCATGTGTGTGTATTTATATATAGAAAATAATCATACTCCGTACACAGACATAAATTATATAAACACAAACTTTTATTTTGGATGCGATTAATCGCGATTAATCGTTTGACCCTACTTAAAATATATCAGTTCTGTGAACTTGAAAGAAAAAGAAAGTTCTAAATACTCATAAAAGTTAATTTGACTGAACTAATTAGTTTAATTTAAGTTTGTCCTACTAAAACCAATTAATTATTTTGAACGTTAGGGTTTACAGTGTGATCTTTGATGTTTGAATCATTTGTAGAGCCCAAGCTCAAATAAGTATAGTGTTATAGTGTATACCAACACCCATAGTGTTGGTATTACATTATGCACCAGCATAATCCTCCTATCAAACGCTACTCTCAATGCTGCGCTGACAGCGCTAAGGAAAAACATCTTTGCTTGAACTGTTGTGAAGTATGTGTGGCAAACACCCCAATAACGGGGCTTTGAATATAACCTCTGACGATGACGTCAGAATACGCACTCGTGAGAGGCTATAAAAATACGTGAAACAGGTGCACTTTCAGGTTTCTTTGTCATCAGAGACCGTTTTGTGTATGTGTGCGCTACACTCTCTATCTGTCCACTTTGTTAGAAGTTAGGGTTCCAGCTGTCAGTGTGCAGAAATTTCTCGGTGTGAAAAGAGAGAGAAAACAAGGAGGCTAAAGACTCCAGACCTTTTTCTTCAAATGTCTTTGTGCTCTCGACATTGACTTATTCAACTATCGTGGGTGCAAGGGCACGTATACAACTATGCCCCAGTTGGAAGAGACTCTAGTGAGCCCCTCCACCTTTGGTATTTCGGGGGACAGCGGCTTCCAGTGAAATGTTGAATGTTCTGTTGCTATCTTCAAGGACACAGAACATTTACCATCCCCGGAGCAAGTGCATTTGCCATCACAAAGAGCTACAAACTCTTCTGGGAAAAGGGGTCATAGAATATGTTCCCCTCCCAGAGAGAGAGAGTTAGTCTATTACAGTCAGTACTTTCTGGTTCCCCCCCAAAAAATGGGATCGATCTCAAGGACCCATATTTTCATATAGAACTTCTGCCACAACACAGGAAGTTTCCAAGGATCAATGTCAGGGGTGAAGCTTAACAATATTGGGTTCTTTCATTCGGTCTTGTCCTCACGCATGCACAAAATGCCAGGATGCATCACTGGCTCCGTTGCAAACCCCAGTGGTGTACTGTACGCCATGCAGACCAAGTTCACTGCCATGTTCTTTCAGTGCTGTAGTTTCTGCAGAAAAAATTATCAGCATGTCCCACTACTCTCAGGGTATTTGTGGCCCCAATATCGGCTTGCCAAGTCCTGATTGATGTGGCTCCAGTTGAGAAACACCCTTTGATTGCCCACCTCATCCGTGGAGCGAGGTGGCTGAGGCTTTTCTGTTAGAGCAAAAATCTCTTCGTGGGACTTGGCCATAGTCCTTGAGGGGCTAGTTGAGACTCCTTTTTGAACCACTAGAGTCAGTGCCTGACAAGCGTCTGACTCAAAAGATGGTTACTCGCATGGCCATTACTTCACTAAAGAGAATTGGGGATTTGCAGGCTCTGTCAATTTCACCATCCTGCTTAGACTCTGCCCCTAGACTGGTCAAAGCTTTTAGATGCAGATGACTTAAGCCAGTGGCGTAAGTCAGAGCAACTTTTCATTTTCCATGGAGGCTGCAACCCGGGGATGGCCACCACCAAGCAAACAGTGTCATACTGAGTGAGGGATGCTATTGCTCTAACCTATGAGGTGTGCCGTCGAGCTTTGCCTCTAGGGGTTAGGGCTCATTCTACCAGGGCAGTTGCATCCTCCAGGGCTTTAGCAAGAGGCACCCCCCTTGCAACAAGTATGTAATGCGGCAGGCTGGTCCTCTCCACACACATTTATCAGATTTTATAGTTTGGATGTTTATGTTACTCTGGGCTCACATGTCCTTGAGTCGACATCCCAAGCTCATGACTGAGGCCTTTCTCATGTTTGTGCGCACACACTACACAACCTTGAGGGTTCCAGACAGTAGCTTTTGCTAGGGAACGTCTCAGGTTACTTGACTGTAACCCTGTTCTCTGAAAAGTGGGAACGTGATGCTAGTCTGTATTGGCGCACTGGGGGTGTGTTCAGGACATCTCTTCAGACAAAGTGACTTGAAAATGCACCAGTTTCACGTCCATTTATATCCTTTCACGAGCGTGCATTCCAATGATGTCATCGTCAGAGGTTATTTAAAGCCATGTTCTTGTTGTGTTTGCCACACATACTTCACAACCGGTCAAGTAAATATGTTTTCCCATAGCGCTGTCATGGCAGCATCCCGTTCCCGTTTTTTCTAGTCAAGTAACCCAAGATGTTTCCTGTTGAGCTCACAGTGCTGTGATGCAGTTTTAGCTGCTGTTCTTCATACACACCAGATGGAGGCATTTATCAGTTAAATCAATATCAACTGTGATCTACCTGTTTAACTTAACTGTGTCCTTATCAACATGAACCCAGTGTCGTCAACTATAATTTTAATAGCTTGATAGTTTGATGTACCCATATGCAAAAGAAGAAATGATAAATTATCTTTATTTACAGCTGCAGCCATAATCTTAGGGTTGCAATGAGTAGAGGTAAGGCCAACTGAAACAACAAGAGATGATTTATTGAAAGAAATATTCACGATAAAGCTTCAAATAGCGAGAATTGGAATTAATGTACAGTTTAGTTGGGTTCCAGCTCATATTGGTGTGGAGGGAAATGATTAAACAGATTTGATTGCGACAAATTCGCCGAAATTAAAGGCTGAGGAAATAATGAATGTCCCCTTTAGTAGGTGAGGTTAAATCATCAATTAAAAACTTTTAAAGGAAAGTACAGAAGAGAAGAAGTGATTTTATCAAGATAAAGACTTGGACATACTGGACTAAAATCAACCCTATAATGGATAAAATATATTCAATTCACATACATTTTTATAGCGCTTTTCACAATATGCCTACATATCATTTCAGTGCTGCTTTACAGAATGTATGTGTCTTACGTTGAAAAGACTTACCATGTGAATTAAATGTTCATATTCTTTGGGCTCATCTGCTTTTCTGTTCACAGCACACTTTATTAGTATGGTATACTGAGTTTGGTCTGCTAATGCCATTGTCTGAGTAACATTGAGCCACGTGTAATTAAACGCGTTGCATATATTACGGGCTAATCTGCTTTTCTGTACATAGTAGGCTATGTTTTATTAGTATGGTGTTGTTTACAGGGTTTGGTCTGCTAATTCCACTGTCTCAGTACATTAAGCCACGTTAAACTTTTTCACGTTAAGCGTTTTAGAATGTCATCGTAAACCCTACAAAATAATATTATATTTGCAACAATTATATGTGATCGTAAAGATCAAAGAACATGACGAAGCGTCACTCATCGCGCGTGCGTGGATAAGCATCCCAAAATATTACTTTCACTTTCGCGTCGATGTGATGCAGAGGAGGACCACAGCGCTATTGTGTATCAAAAGATGCAATGATGTTTTAAATGAAAAGTGGTGGAAATGAAGCTTTTGTTGATGTTGCGTTTATTGCTCTTGTGTTCAATCAATCACGGTAAGATATTAAGCTTATGTTATCGCTTATGTTATATTAAGCTTATGTTATCTAATCGTTTTATATTCAACAGAAAGTCATTTATCATTTGTTTAGTTTTTATTTTTGGCGTGGATGTTGTTATTCGACCACTGTAAGACATTTAGGCTTGTAGTCATCCCACCCTGTAAAAGCTAATTTCAGGGAGTGACATTCAGACACACTGTCTCAACAATGATGACATGAAATGAAAAGCTTCATGCTGCAGTACATGCTGGGTACCAGCACAGTATAGAGGGTGCTTCATATTTCTTATTTGTGCGCCCTCATTTCCTTTTCTCGCGTATTTGTATGTTGGAATATAGGCTACTTGATCACCCGAGTGTCACTTCACAGCGTTATCAGCTGCGTTCAAAGGATCTGGCCTTATATTGTTGAAGTTTGGTAGTAAAAAAGTGAATAATAATTAGTAATAAAGCAAGATGATCTGCTAAATATATAAGATGTGTGGTTTATTAAAACTGCAAAGGTAAAACATACATTAAAATGATTGTGACAGATATGAAGGGGGAGGAGAATTTATAGCCTACATGCATCAGCTTTCTCAAGATGTGCTGCGTCTGAAAACTGATAAACATAACACTGCCTCAGCAATGTGTCTGAAATCAGTTTCGCGAGTAACCTTTGTGTGCAGACGCTGCCTGCAAAGTCATTGCCTGACAGAGCAATGAGACAATAAATCACTGCCTACGTTTTCGGACTTAACCGAAGACTCCTGCATAGGAAACACCTGTGTATCCTCACTCCTCGTTCCTCGCCTCCTCGCAGTGCAGTTAGAGAATTGAGGTGTCCTTTATGATGGGGTCGTTGTGAAGTGAACTTTCTGTGCACAATGTGTTTTTAAAATTTGTCAGATTGTCACAACATTTCTGGATCTCATGCTGTAGAGACTTAAATTCTGTCCCTGGAGATCTAACTTCTTGTAAAGTTCAGCTCCAACCATGGTCAAAAACTACTGAAACAGATCATTAAGATATTCATGAACGCTTGATAATTACAGACAGGAGTTTTTAATCAGGATTGGATCTGAACTCTGCAGGAAGGTCGATCTCCATGAACAGGGGCTGTAAATCAATAATGTTTTTCTGCTGTTTGTTTAATTGTGGTACAATATGAATCCAGACATATTTCCCTACACACAATCTTTATGAACATTTATTTCCTGTTGTATAATGTTGCTTGGCTAATAATGAACTGTTGATTTCTTCTTCAGGTGTGTCTGGTGCTGATACAGTTGAAGTGTCAGTGAAGGAGGGAGATTCAGTCACTCTAAACTCTGGTGTTCAAACAAACCAACAAGACAGAGTTAGATGGTATTTTAATGACACTCGCATCGCTCAAATCAATAGAGATCTCAGTAAGATCTGTACAGATGTTCAGTGTAATGAAGATACTGAGAGATTCAGAGACAGACTGAAGCTGGATCATCAGACTGGATCTCTGATCATCACAAACATCACAAACACAGACTCTGGAGTTTATAAACTGAAGATCATCAGCAGCAGCGACTGTGAAAAGATCTTCAGTGTTTCTGTTCATGGTGAGTCATTATGTTAAAAGCATGTCTTGTACATTTAAATCACATCATTGATGTGTTCAGTGATATTTTTACTTTTTCTTTACCTGTATACTAAATCACATGAAGTATAAAGAATTTCTTCAAAACACTAGTGAACGTTGTCAATATATTTTAATCAGTATTGAAAACGTTTAGTTTTTCCATTGGTTGTTAGTTTTGACAGTTGGTGTTGTTCTGGTACATGTGATTGACAGTTTCTCATCATATCATCTCTGTTCATTTTTTATAATCATCTGCATCTGTTATTTCATACTCAGTATTTTTTAGCTCACCATGAATCAAAAGTGCAGAGGATTAGATGTAAAATATTTATAAGGACAAAACGTGAATAAATGTTGCTTTTCAGACTGAAAGTCAAGACGAGAGCGTGTTTAATCCATTCTCTCATGTTCTTTGTCTGTCCCTCAAAACAAGATCCTTTCAGCATCTGTTAGTTTGTGTTTCAGGTGTTTCTGCTGCTGAACGAGAAGAAGTAAAGAGAAAGGAGGGAGAATCTGTTACTTTAGATCCTGGTGTAATAAACAACACAAATGATCTGATGACATGGTATTTTAACGACACTCTCATCACTGAAATCACTGGAGATCAGAGTAAGATCTGTACAGATGATCAGTGTAAAGAGAGATTCAGAGACAGACTGAAGCTGGATCATCAGACTGGATCTCTGATCATCACAAACACCAGAAACACAGACTCTGGAGAATATAAACTACTGATCAACAGCAGCAGATTCAGCATCATTAGGAGCTTCAGTGTTTCTATCACTGGTGAGTTTCATTTTGGCATTAAGTACATTTTCCATTAAGCAGTTTTAGAAAACCATTCACTATTTATATCGACCCAGTAAATGTTTTCTTTGTGGCCTGTTTTGAAAAAGTGAGCTTTTTGACTCAACATTCTATTGTTAATAACAAGAAAAGTGCATAATATCAGTCAGTTTTCCTTTGAATGTTGTTTCTTGTTGATCTCACAGAGCTGATGCTGTTTTAACTGATGTTGCTCAAAAACACACCATGGCACAATTTATGAGTTAAATGAATATCATGGAGCTTACTACTGCAAATGGAAAGATGTTAACATCAGTCAACAGCATTGGTAAAATCAATTATCAGATGATCTCTATTAATAATGACTGTCTGTCTTCATCCAGGTTCATCTTCAGCTGTTATAGCAGGAATAAGTGCTGCTGTTGTTCTGCTGTTTGTGACTGTAGCAGTCACTGCTGTGATTTAATATTGCTACAGGAGACATATAGCAGCAAGACATTATGGCAAGTATAATATACAGCTGATTATACAAAATGTAAATATGGGATTTATTGTGCAAGTAATTTTTTAGAAATATGTTTTGGATCACAAAACCAGTCATAAGTCGCACGGGTATATTTATAGCAATAGCCAACAATACAATGTATGTATGTGTTACGTCCATGGGCTGAAGAAAGCGCATGACGAAGGATATTCAGAGAATCCAGGTATTTAATAGTAAACTCAGGAGTAACATCACGTTTACACAAACAATAACCGACAGAGGACTGAACAGAACAGGGAGTATAAATACATAAATATATAATGAGGGAACTAAACAGGCACAGGTGGAGGAAGATCAACTAATCAGGGACTAACTAGAACAGGTGCAGACATGACAGAATATACTCGTGACAGTATGGGTCAAAATTATTGATTTTCCTTTATGCCAAAAATCATTAGGATATTAAGTAAAGATCATGATCCATGAAGATATTTTATAAATTTCCTACCATAAATATATAATACATTTATTTTTGTGAGTGAATGCAGCACAATCACGAACATATATGGACAACTTTAGGCGATTTTCTCAATGTTTAGATTTTTTTGCACCCTCAGATTTTCAAATAGTTGTATCTCGGCCAAATATTGTCCTATCCTAACAAACCATACATCAATGGAAAGCTTATTTATTCAGTTTCTCAATTTTTTTTAAAAGACCCATGTGACTGGTTTTGTGGTCCAAGGTCACATTTGTTAAAGTATGTATTTGTTTTCTAATTCTAATTTTCTATTTTTTAAACAGTAATCAATACACCACGCAGTTCTTATCAGGTGAGATTCTGTGTGCACTAAATCTATCTGCAAAAAACCCTAAATGTACAGCAGACTGACAACTGTGAGAACTATTAAAGCCCTACAAAATTTAAAATCAGGCCAAAACAAAGTTCATTTGGAGTTTGTTTCAGGAGTTTGAAACCGCTTACTTTGAAATCCCATTGGTTTGTGGTGATTATGTTATTGGTGTGACTGTTTCTGTCATTTTTGTTGAGCGTTTATTCAAACATATTCATCTAAGCTAAAAAGTAATCAAATGTAATCCATTACATAACTTAACTTTAATAAAGTGATTGAAATAGTTACACTACTTATTACATTTTATATAGAGTAACTTGTAATCTGTTACATTTCTAAAGTAACCTTCCCAACACTGTGTATCTGTTTGTGTTTTCTGTGTGAATGTATGTGTGGTTTCATTCAGAAATCATCTCACAGAAACACCAATTCTAATTGATTTATTTAAGAGAGCTCTTATTCTGGTTTACTTCAGAAAGAAGAACAAGGGTCTTTAAATTTAACAAACATCAGAGAGAAAAACACATTTCTGTGTGTGTGTATTTGAATCATCAATCCTGAACATATCAGAATGAGAGTCGTAGATGCAAGTATAGCAGTTTAATGAGACAGACAGGACAGCGAAATACTCAGGAAAGCACAGTCATAGGCTGGCGAACTCAATGCAATAATCCAAAAGAGAGAGAGAGATAGGAATCAAACTCAGCGTGGAAACTCAGACCGGACAGCTGGTTGAAGAACACTCTAGATCGATCTCCGAACTGTTTGGAAGCACAGACGAGATGCAGGAATGACTCAGCTTGGAACTCTGACACAGGAACTGAGAGGGAGAACAAAACAAGAGTGACGAACCGACACCAAGCATATCTCACTCCAGCTAGATATAGACAGCTAAATGACTGATTGAGTGATCAGCTGGTTAGGAAACAAACAAGCCACCACACACACAGACCCAACACCTACAGACACACCAGACAGATACGCAAAATTAACACACAGATCTATGAACTGTGACAGAACATTTGTTTTAATTTCTGTTCATTTGTTTTTTTTCATTTCAGGTGATTTTTGTCCCAGAACAAACGTCCCTTGTTGAAGGATGTCACTGAGACGTCCCTTCATCAGCCTGAGAACCCTCAGATAGATGCTGCTAAAAGGACGTCCTGTAAGACTCCTCAGACGGATGTCATTATGCATGTTTATGCAGTTACTATTAGTATTATTAGCATTTGCCACTTGAACTATCCTTTAGAAAAAGCTGAAATCAAAAGTTACCGACTCTTCATGGCAGATTTTTGTGTGCTATTCTGAAATAGCTATATTAAAACCTCTTACTGGCGATGCTAACACAGTGGGCCATGCTTGTTTCAAACTGCACGTTTTTTTTTTTTTTTTTTTTGCTTGACCAAAAAAGCTCCCAAGTGTCTTCTTTTATAAGAAACCATGACTAGGACTGTTGTCATGAATTGCAGTCATTTATGTTTACTCAGCCGACTGTATGTCATTTTCCAGTGTTGCTCAAAAATGGGGATGACAGGAAAGAGGCTAGTTTATTGCACTTTTATGTTGATTTGTGGTTTAATGTATGTGATTCTTCTTTACAGAATCCAGATTTCCATTTACTTCAAATCTATGCTAACTTTTATTAATAATAATATCATAGTAAATTGCAGTTCATATTGAATATACATATTTATTTATTTGTAAAATTTAAAATTTATTTGTAAAGTTTCAATCTAAAATCTCACTTAGGGCACTAATAGATTCTGGGCCAGCCCTGTACAGGCTACTCAATGTCCTTATTGTTGACAAAAGTGAATGTTTTTCTCTGTATTTTCTTGTAACAAATGTGTTGTAACCTGTAACATTGTGTCTTTTGTGAAGCATTTTATAAAGATGCTGATTCATGTTTTTGCTGCTGAGTTTATGCATTTTTTATGTATTTACAAAATATGAATTTATCGTTCTGTGTTCCCTTACACACTTCTATATATATATCTACACAAAAAACCCTGTAGATTCATGTGTTGTATTATTCTGGAATAAACAGTTAATAATTCAACACTGAACAGTGAAGCAGATAATGTTGAAGAGTGTGAAGAGTGTCTGATGACAGGAATCAGACGGCAAGAGGTTTCAGTTTGACTCTGACGATGAACTTCAGTAAAACCGATACTGTGAGATGGCTTACGGGTTTATTCTGTACACTGAGAATTGAATAAATATGCAAATAAACGCAAACATTTTTAAATCACTTGAGTTAGGCTATATTTTACCATGAAATGTTACAATTCACACAATATTCTTCTACTTTTAGCCATTTAACAGTCGGACAGTTACAAAGAGTATTTTAAATGTAAAAAAACAAACAAAGCAAGAATCCATTAAGAAGCGTTAAAGTCTTGATATGGACCAGATGATCTATAACATTATATGTGCAAATACAGTGTGAAACTAGGAGGGTCAAACTGTTGTGGGAGGATTCACACCAGACTGAGTGTTTTAGCACATAGTTTCACCAGATACTGAACAACAGAAGAAAATGTTTCACGTGTTTGCTTTGTTATTTTTGTGCTGGTGCCGTCTGATTGGTAAGTTATAAATATATTTTTGGGGTTTAATTTAGTGAAAAAGCTGCTATTTTCGATGTCTATAGCTGTACAAATGGATCATGGATATTGTGAGATTTGCTTACTTTGAATTCAGGTCTCTGTTGAAGACAATGAAATTTCCATCTCTACAAAATGTCATAAAAATAAAATGTTAAAAGGGTGATCGCCTCTGCTGATGACTGCTCGGTTGGGATTGGTCTTCAAGGAAGAGAGTATAAAGCCTCACTGATCTTCACTGAAGCTAGACTTGTTTTCTGCTGGTTGGATTGTTTGTTGTTTCTGTACATTGCTGCTGCTGTTCAGTTGTGATTTATTTCAAAACTTTTTAATATTTTTATTGTTAAAAGCTTGTATAAATAGTGTTACATTGATGTAGACACTTTTTGTGGCTGAACCCAAATGATAAACTGTCTGTTATCTGATGTTTCTCTTGTAAATATTGTAAAATGGACCAAACTTAACTTGGAAGTCGGAGTGGGTGCCTTTTTATTTTTGTAATGATTTTCTCCTGTTTAAAGTAGAGAGGGAGTCAGGGAACTATTCTGTTGTTTCTTTCCATTTTCTTTCCTTAAGGTAAGTGTGGATTGGGTCCCTATAGATAGAGGTATTTTGTTTATGTTTTTTTTTTCTCAGCCCCGTTGTTTTTGGTATGTAACTTTTGGAGCCAAACATTTGTTTAGTTAAAATTTTAGTTAACATTAACTTTAATGTTGCTTCACCTATCCTAGACTGGGTGGAACGTAACAGTAATGGAAAGTAATGGAAATCTCTAGTGAATGTAAATGTCTAAGTTTATGATCTGCATGGAGGCTTAGAAAGCCCAAACTGCATCCTGCCTCCTGCATCTCTGCAAGTAAGTATCCAAAAAATCTTTATTAGCAGCGTTTCGGTCTCACGACCTTCATCAGACATGATTGGTCGATTTTTTTATTTTTTGATACTTACTTGCAAGTACGGATAGTGTGCGGGAGATCCTTGTTTTTTGTTAATTTCTTGACCTACCCACATGTTATTTTTTTCCATGCACCTATCACCTGCAGGTGTGCGATTGTGTTTGCCTTTTTTGAAAAATAAATTTCTAAAAATACAAGTTTATAAATACAGCTACAAAACTCAGTCAAAATGTGCAGGGACCCCGAGAGCATGAGAGACAGTGATAAAAAAGCGAGTTTATTTTATACTCGTATAAGTGTCTCATAAAACATCTAGAACAAGTAAACTTTTTAAACTTGATTTTGCTGTACAGCAGATACACTTAAAATAAATAAAGATCAAAGCATCACACACACACACACACGTCTGTCATATCTCACTTTTCATTTTGTGTTTCTGCTGCTGTTGTGAATATTCTTCAGTCCACATGAAAATAATAAAAAACTACAGCTGATTTAGGATTTATAAACCAACATAACCTCTTTATGTTCTCCAGGTGTGTTTGGCACTAAGACAAATGAAGTACAGTCAGTGTCAGTGATGGAGGGAGATTCTGTCACTCTAAACACTGATCTTACTGAAATACATGAAGACGACGACATACTGTGGCAATATGGAGCTGAAAACTCTTCGATAGCTAAAATCAGCAAAGAGACCCGAATCTCCTCCACATATGATGATGTTCCTGATGGGAGATTCAGAGACAGACTGAAGCTGGACGATCAAACTGGATCTCTGACCATCACAAACACCACAACTGAACATACTGGAGATTATCAACTAGTGATCAGGGGAGCGAAAATAACATCAAAAACATTCAGTGTTTCTGTCTATGGTGAGTAGAGATCATTTGTCCTGTCTTTTACACTTGTTTTATACATCAACATATTGAATTGTTGAATCATTTTAAAGTTTGAGGTAACAGACTGTAAAAACTCTCAATACACTGGACTGGAAATTGTTGTGTAGACTTATTCATATGTCTGTTTATCTTCCCATGTTTCTCAGCTCGTCTGCCTGTTCCTGTCATCAGCAGAGACTCTTCACACTGTTCTTCATCATCATGTTCATTGGTGTGTTCATCAGTGTTGAATGTGTGTGATGCAACTCTCTCCTGGTACGCAGGAATCAGTGTATTGTCCAGCATCAGTGTGTGTGATCTTAGCATCAGTCTCTCTCTACCTCTGGAGGTGGAATATCAGGATAAAAACACCTACAGCTGTGTGCTGAACAATCCTATCAGCAACCAGACCACACATCTGGACATCAACACACTCTGTCACACATGTGCAGGTACCACAGCACTGATGATATATGTGTTTATTTACTGACCTGATCTCTATATTCTGTTGAAGATCAGACTGATGCGTTCACTTCTTTCTTCATCATTACAGAGCTGGATACACTCTCTTCTTCTCCTCCTCCAGTCTCAGTGTCTCTGATAGTATTGATCTCTACTGCTGGATCTTTGATGATTGTTGCAGGATTTGGGATCTTATGGATCTGCAGGAAACCCGGAAAAACTGACCAAGAAGGCAAGTGAAACCCAAATGACTTTTAGCTTTTCAGCTGCAAAATATTTTATGAAAAATATGTATTCTGTCCATGTGTGTGTAAGTGGGGAAACATGTAAAGCTTCACATTTTTATCCTATTTTTAGTTTTATTTATTGAGTTGGTCAGTGTCTTTGTGGGCACTATTCATTTGCTATTGTAGGCTATGGAACTATAACTGGATTTACCGGAAAATAATAGGACACATTAGAATATTCGTCAACCAATCAGAATGAAGCATTCAACACTGTTGTTGTCACGTTTAGGGACTTTTATATTCTGTTTTATTTAGTTCATGTTTCTCTGCTCTGCTCAGTTTTGGTTTTCTTGGTCACTGATGATCTCATTTGTTTCAAATATTTAATTGCACACATTACTGACAGCCCTAATAACATGTTGTGTCTTGTTGTTAATGCATCTATTATTGTTGTTGTAGACACAGATCAGACTCCTGATAAAGAGATCATTTACGCTGATACAGCATTCCACAAAAGAAACACACAGAAATTGGTAAGATTCCTTGTTTAAGGTGCTTTATAGGAAAACATAGTTCCAGAAAAGATAAAGTAATTTATTTTTCTACATTTTTGAGGCAACATTTCCTTTATTTCAACATTTACTCTCCTAATGCAGTGCTAAAAGCATGCTGGGAAGTATACAGTAGATCCACGATGCAATTAGTTATTTCATCACAAATGGTTCATTTAGTCTCAATACAAACAAATTAAGTTCTTCTTTACTAATGTAAGTGGACTGAACATTTGTTTGTTTATTTTAGCAAAAACTCACTCTGTTAAACCATATGACAGCAAAATCACATATCAGATCAGATAGTTAATGTCCAAATTAACATTATTTCACTATACTGCCAATATAGTCAAGTGTCTTTCTAGGAGTTCATTTCTAAGAGGGTCACACTTCATTTTGTTTTTTAATAGCCTATAATCATCTCTTGTATTTTTTTTTTTTCACAGGATATTAAAGAGGAGGATCTTGTGGAGTATGCACCTCTTGCCATTAAAACATGATCAATCTTCAGTCTTTTTCTACTATCAGATCTGTGCCATTGCTCTCAGTTTGTCTTTGGTTCAGTTTAGGGATTGTGAGAATCACCACATGTGATAATTAAAGATTGATAAAGAAATGATCCCTTAAAAAGAATTTGCCTTGTAATACAAATCATCTAAATTGTATGGTTCATTGGAGCAATTTCATGTTTGACTCGTTAAAGAGACCATGGGCCAGATTTACTAAACATCTACCAAGAGCTGCAGCGCATATTACCGTCTGGTTAAAGAATGCTTTTTGTTGCAAAATGACCTTGCATAATACATTTAAATACTCTCCTCCCATAAATTTTCCGTTTGAAAAGGAAACTGCCTATGCAAATAACTCTGTCCACACCGTCTCTTTAGTAAATCGTGACAGTATTTTTTTAATGCCAACACTATGTTGCTGTCTGGGATGTGTCTGAGGTGAGAATAGTCTATGGGTGAAGGGTGTTTTGTTTTCCATTCGTGTTCATATGAAAACATTTCATTTCTGCTTAGACAAAACAGCTCTACAAAATACTGAAACTGACAGATAAAAGATCTACTAAAATCAAACAGCGATATTACTATGTGTTTGTGAAATATCAGGATTGATATTCAAGGGTATGCATTTCTATATACAGTATATTATACAGTATATCCATGAACTCGCATGCGCATGCTGTGATCCTGCAGACAAGCTCTGCTAGTTTCAGGACTTATTTCCAGATTTTGAAGAGGAACTATTCTTGATCTCATACCTCTTTTTTTAAACAGGGCACCAGACTATAAGATTTGAGAGTAGTGGCACCAGTGCCAGCAACTTTTACAGATGAAGCAACTTTTAGCAGAAGCTTGAGCTTTAAATGAGATGTAAATTTATTTTCATTAACAATACTAGTAGCTGTAAACCCCAGTAAAAATTTCCTAAATCATTGTCTTATTGTTACGGGGTGTTGTGCAGGTGGAAGGAAACTCAAAGTCCAAAGGCTTCTATGCAAACAATTTACTTCAAAAGAAACTCAGAGATACAGACAGGCAGGAAAACACTCCAACATAAACGAGAACCGACACCAAAGACTGAAACACTCAGGGCTTAAATACACAGGAGAACAGATCAGGGAAACAAGACACAGCTGACGAGACTAACGAAGAAACAGGTGATACAAATGAACTAATTACACAGACCTTGGAAAACAGGACTAGACCAAAAATCAACAGAAGACATGCAGGGGAAAATGGATCACAGAAACTGAAAACACAGAAACAGATACAAAAACCAAAACTCAGAAACACAAAACTGTAACACTTATAAGGTAGATAACAGTATAAGGCTGAGAATTTGTTTTCTGTATTCATTGAACATTACAATATTTAAAATATATAAAACATGAAGCCTGCACATCCACTTCAATGATATAGGGCTTCAACCCCTTGCTGCTCCTCCTCCTGTCATTTGTTCTCGTTGTTTGTCCCTGAACATTTGTTATAGTTCCTGTTTTCTTATTACGGGTATATCAGGGACAAGGAAAGGTGTAGATCTTAGCAAGCAGTCTTTATTTAGTACTGTAACAGCTTTGCATAGTTGTATAAGGACAATATAGCTGTTTCCACCCACCTATTTGATGTGCTTTTTGGAATATCACATACAAAAATGTTGTTTGATGTAAACACCAAGATGCGTATAAATTCTACAAATGCGCAATTGAGTCAGATACATTTTTCATCCGATTACAAAACATGCGCATAAAATGTGATGGAAACACATTTCCAGGATGCGCATCAAAAAAAGTAATGTGAATTGTGCGATGGGATGACATAAGACTAATGGATCTAGTTGCACAGCATCTGAAATGTTGTTTTGGTCATTTTGAAACGCCTGAGGAACGTCTGCTGTCAAAGTGTTTCTGTATAATTACCTCCCAGAAATGTCTTATACAACTGCGTTCTGAGATGCAATAATTTACATACGACAATAACTATATACAGTGGCTTCTTGTAGTTAATTTTCTTAGTGACATTTAGCGCCAGTTTATCAGGAAGTGAAAATTTAGTTCTCCTCTACTCACTGGATGGAAATGGTGCTTTATTTGCAAATGTATTGTGTGATATTCCAATTTAATGCATGACTTAAATTCACAACTTTTTACAGGAAACAGCTAACAGTGTTGACAACTGCTTTCAATGGAAAGTAGCAAAAATTGATCGCTAAATGTCGCTAGATGACATCATAATGGCAAGTTCACTGATCTATATAAATATAAATGAGTCTCGGAATCTAGATAAGGTTTGTCCAAGTTGCTAGATTTGTCTCAAAAGGGGAAGTCATTAAATATAGTGACAAATTCAATGAATTGGTAACACTGATAGCTAATGACCAACAACCACTGACTGAAACACAAGGGTATAAATACACTGTGTAACAAGAGGCTTAATGAGGGACAGGTGAAGGTGATAAGTTGTCATGGTGATAAACAAGTGTATATATGGAAACTGATAAGACATCAATATTGTATTCATGACTAGTTTGTGAATTTGTATTTAGTTGAATGTGCATTTACTGGAAATCACTGAACTGTTCATCTGTGCAACAGAAGTTGATGGACCGTCCTCCTGCTGTTCTTCCACACTCTGGGGGCGGGGGAGAGATAAGAATACCCGTTTATACTTAGATTTAAACTTAGATTCTATAGGCTACTCCACATAAAAATGTAGATTGTTTGATGTGTAGACACATAATGTTAACATTACCTCTGTATGCCTCTCTGTGGCAGCAGAAACTCTTTATCCCCATGTGATGAGCATTTGGTTGAGTACACTTTATAACACTATTTGTCATAATTTCTGGTGTATTGAGTAGGCGACTTACAACTGCCTGGGGTTCTGTTGGGACAGGAGGCTCGAAAAGACAGATATTATAATCATAATCTATTGGGACCAACAAAAATCCTAACCCAAAGTAAAATAAATGGAAATATCAAAAATAGCCTATATAAAAAATAACACATATGTAAACCTCTTACATTTTATGAGGCCCTTGGATCTTTGGGACTGGCTCTGAAGTCCGTCCAGGAATTCCCTCAGCCAAAAACTGCTAGACACTGGATGCTTTAGTTATTTAATATGTCACATGTTTGTAAAGTCAGGTAGCCTACACCCATGATATGCTCAAGCCTTACTTGACTAAATTATGTTTTTATATTTAAATTTCAGCTGCTGCCATGTTCTTTTAATGCCTGCAGGATTGCACCTACATGAAAATTAAAATTAGGTTGAATAACACATACTGTTCTTCCAGATTCACCTCTGATATTATAACAGTTGGGTAAGTTACTTGTATTACTACTACAAATGACATCTTCAACAGTGTAATTAGTGACATCTTCAACAGTGTAATTAGATTAATGTAATAATGACTATCTTTAGAAATTACTGCCTACTGTTTAAAATGAACATCACTTAATATGATGAACATCACTTAATATTACCCTTTACAACTCCACCTCAACCCCAACGCCACAAGGCTGTGTCTGAGCCCAAAAAGAAAAAAATGGATAAAGCTACAGAGGCCATGCAGTATGCTATGGGTTTCCTGAAAAGAAAGGCCTCCTCACCACACACTGGCTTTTTACAGTACTTAGAAAGTTGCCTAGAAAGCCTGCCAGACAACAAGGCGAAGAACCTGAAAAGGCAGATAATTGAGTTGGCTCACTCTGTCCAAGATGAGGAGTGGTATGTATAGTAATTTAATTCAACAGTAATTTAACTTATTTCATTGTGTATTTTATATTTTGCATTTGCCAGGGTAGCTGAATTAAAAATGAAAAACAAAACATGTATTTGATTGTAACATTTTATTTATTGTGTTTTTGTATTCTGAATTTTAAACAAATGGAGTATGTATATTAGTATGTATAGTAATCTGTAATTTAACTTATTTAATAGTAATTTAACTTATTTTGTTGTGTATTTTTTATTTTGCATTTGCCAGGGTAGCTGAATTAAAAATAAAAACAAACAAAATGTATTTGTAGCATTTCATTCATTATCGTCTTTTTGTATTGTTGGAAACTTTTTCTTCTTCAAAGCAAGACCAGGAGATGTTGGGATCGCGTTCAAACAGAAGTTATTTTTTACTGAGCGTGGCTGCAGTTCGTCCAACAAAATCTAACTAATGTAACTTTACATGGTATCTTATAGGCAATTCAGTGGGCTGTCCTTAAAGGTGCTGACCTTACACACAGCCTTAGGGAATACTACTAAATCTTTTTCTAAAGACAATAGAGGCAATTACCCCCAAATTGTATAAACAACACATGGTCATGAGAACTAAGACTAGGTAAACATTCACACAGTTCAACTCTCAGTAGGAAGATCAAAGACTGACAAAACCCCTTCAAAGGAAACTGTTCAATCTAATCAGTAAATGGATGCCCTCATGTTCACCTTGAATGCCCAATACAGTATAGTTCACCTTAGTTTTTTATGTGATGTTATGTAAGGAAGTAGGATCAGCAGATCTAAAACATATTCTTAAATTTGTAATCCTACAGTATCCTGCATACTGTATTAATTAAACAGATGGGAAAAGGTTATGGCAGTGTGGAGGAAGAATAAGTAATCAAGACAATGCATTCTCTTGCCAGCTTACTGCTCCGTTTGTGTTGAAGTAGCTGCAGTACTCCTCTCTCACTTGTTTTGCCTGCAAAGATGAATTTCTGTCTGAGGAAGCTGCAATAGGGCACATACATTCTGGTTCTTCCCTCCAAGCTCCGTGAATAAGTCGACCCATTTCTGTGTCCTCCTGATCCACCAGACTGGGAGGTGTGTAGGTGTAATGGGTAAGGGATTCAGTTCTTAGGTAATTGTGAAGAACACATGCTGCCTTTGTTATTATTACAGCCTTGGAAGGCTCCAGTGCAATTGCTTGGCGAAAAACTCTGAATCTGTTTGCCAAGATTCCAAAAACATTCTCAACACAACGAAGTGCACGAGAGAGCCTGTAGTTAAAATTTCGCTTGTTGTTATCCAGTTGTGTCCTTGGGTATGGTCTCATCATCCATGGCTTCAAACCAAAGGCCTCATCTGCCACGACAACATAAGGGACAGGGGTTTGACGTCCAGGCAGGTCTTCTGGTGGTGGTATGTTCAGTGTGTTGTCTTCAAATGCCCGGCTCAGCCCACACTTGGCCCAAACTCCCCCGTCGCTAACTCTGCCATTTGTCCCTACATCAATATAAATACAGTGGGTACGGAAAGACCCCCTTAAATTTTTCACTCTTTGTTATATTGCAGCCATTTGCTAAAATAATTTAAGTTCATTTTTTTTCCTCATTATTGTACACACAGCACCCCATATTGACAGAAAAACACAGAATTGTTGACATTTTTGCACATTTATTAAAAAAGAAAAACTGAAATATCACATGGTCCTAAGTATTCAGACCCTTTGCTCAGTATTTAGTAGAAGCACCCTTTTGATCTAATACAGCCATGAGTCTTTTTGGGAAAGATGCAACAAGTTTTTCACACCTGGATTTGGGTATCATCTGCCATTCCTCCTTGCAGATCCTCTCCAGTTCTGTCAGGTTGGATGGTAAACGTTGGTGGACAGCCATTTTCAGGTCTCTGCAGAGATGCTCAATTGGGTTTAAGTCAGGGCTCTGGCTGGGTCATTCAAGAACAGTCACGGAGTTGTTGTGAAGCCACTCCTTCGTTATTTTAGCTGTGTGCTTAGGGTCATTGTCTTGTTGGAAGGTGAACCTTCGGCCCAGTCTGAGGTCCAGAGCACTCTGGAGAAGGTTTTCGTCCAGGATATCCCTGTACTTGGCCGCATTCATCTTTCCCTCGATTGCAACCAGTCGTCCTGTCCCTGCAGCTGAAAAACACCCCCAC